>JBCJKE010395149.1:0-15574 GCA_039654525.1 Melibe bucephala | reverse complement strand
GTACAGTATAATAATATACTGTAATAATAAATATATAAAATGACATTTATATCAGTATATTGATTCATTTTTGTCAGCAACTGATTTATTTTATGGAAAAAGATAGTTCGAGTAAAAGTAATGAGTAAATTGTAAGGAACAAATAAATGTAAAAAAAAAACCCCAAAAAACTGATATAAAAACAAAATCTCTTGGGCCACATTGTGATAAAAATAGAAATCTGTAATCAATATATCAAGAAGGACATTTTACAAACTCTGTGTTTAAGCCTCATCAAGAAGGATTTTTCAATTATAATGAATGACTAGCAGTTCAACTTTTGTCTTTTTTGTAACCACATATTGTCATGGGACATGGCTCATGATGAACTGAGAGACTGCAGGGTAAAAACTGAAAAATTATCTTGACAAATTGAGCTTCAAAAACATGTATGAAATTTAAAGTTAAAGTATAGATCTAATAATTAGTAGTATAGGCACTAGCTTTTCTCACTCATCCGAGTCTGTTTATGGTCATAAAATGTGTCAGGATAATTAGCTACTTAAAATGACAAAGTGTTAAAAAAGTATAATAACATTTTTTTTTTTTAAAACTGCCCACTGATATGGTTTTACTACAGTAGTACAACACAGACACCCTTTACATACACTTTATACAAAAATACTGCCTCCACCTTCAAGAAAAAAGAAAGAAGAAAAGAATTACAAATTACAGTATATGTAAACATGCACGCACACAAAAATAAAAATAAACATATTATTATTGAAATAGTTAAAACATAAAACATAAAAATAACATGATCATTACTAAACTTTGGAATGTTGTGTAACATTAACAATGAATTTGTCATGCCAGTACGAATTAGTTGATCATTATACAAACTTCATGTACTGTAAGCTGTTTTATATAACCTGAGAACATTACTGTTGATCATCCATGCATAATTTTATCGAATAATTTTAATCTAGATTCTTCTTGGCTTTATTTCAAAGTAACCATTAAAAAGTTTGTAGTGCTGTTGTTACATACCCTGGTGCATTTGACAGACAAAGTATTAAAAGGTTATCTGAGCCTGTTCTATTTTAATTTTATTGATGAATATTTGCTGATAAAGGTCCTATGTTGAAGAGGCACACTCTAATATAGACTTAACTATAGCTCTATGTATGATTTGCACTGATGAGCATTGATCAGTATAGATTCCGCTGTAAAAATCCTCATGATCTGTTTGCCTATATATAAAAATGGCTGCAGAGGCTGCAAAGATGACTGGCTTTGATTGTGTACAGATATAAGTCAAGTAAGTCATCTGATACACAAATGAAGTATTTCTGATGTAAACATAACTCATTTGCACCTTACAGTTATATCTATTTATCATGTTTCTAATATTAACTGGCAAGTCATATTCTCCATATATCAAATAGGGCAATGTGAAATATAGTGAGAACAAATAAAGTTCATTTTTAAATTTCACTCACAAACATGGTATTTATTTCATTTCACCAAATACAAACATACACATTTCAAATCTTGAATTTCCTGTAGATAAGTTAAATAAGTATCTAAATATAACAATACTGATAAGGTCCTTCACAAAGTCATTAATGTATTACACTTTTGAAATGTGAAATAAAATGAACTCAGGTAGTCAGTAGTGTGCATGTCAAATTTGTTGTACTGCAAGTGGTGCCACAGACATCAATAGAACGGCAGAAAAAGATACTGCAGAGAAAAGACAAAAAACAAATGAATAACTGGTCCACTGAGCAATTCCACCAACAGCTGCAGAGAAAACAACCCGACCAAAAGTATCTGCAGTAGCAAGAGTTGTGTAATGGCTTGCTCGACATTGACGAGGGGTTCTCTTTGACATGAGCATAATTATAGAGTAGGTGGTTGTGGTAATGGCTCCTCCAGTAAAGAATACTAATTGTAGAGAAATAATACCAGATGCTATAGAAAAAGGAAGAGAAAAAGACAACAATATATAATTAATGTTCATTAAAACATATTACAGTTATTTCACAATTTCAGGAACATGTATATTATGCAAAGGTAAATATTGCAGCACTCATCTTAAACATGTTGAGCCCATGTAAATTAACGTGTAAATAATTCAGTATATGCAAAGGCACTACATGATTTACACTTATGACTCTCTGACAAGACAATAAAAAAGCTCCTTAAACTGAAGTTCTTCATTCATTATCCAGACTACAGAACCATAAATGAGAAGATAAGGTAGGATAAATATTTATTTCCAAAAAATGGCAAATATATAAATGACACATATTTAAAACTAACTTACCATTCACACCCAGTTATTATTATCAACATCAAAAACATGGCACAAAAGCAAAGCAAACAAGCAAATGGCAATGAAAGTCAAAACAACTTGATTCATGATAGCATTAAATATTGTTATTACAGTAATATAAACTATAGACTTGACAATGATAGGGTGCCTTTAAATTTAAACATCAATATCTAATACAAAATGACATGAATGATTTCCCATACCTCTCCCTTTTACATATAAAATGGAAATATGGAAATCAGTGGGGTATATTGTGAGATCATAAATGCATTTAGATTACTTTTGAAGGGACTGTGTAAAAGAAAGAGGCTTATCATACATTTGATTTGAATGACTCCAGAATGTGCTTCATTTTAGAATCTCTTGACAATAATGCAAAACGAGTTTGAATATTTTTCATTAATGCATAAGATAACATCATCCAGATCAAGATCTACATCTTATTGTCACAACTTTCTTTCATTCCCCAATCCCCTTTAAATACATTTTTTTTTTTAAATCACAAGATCATTATCAATACTTTAGTTGTCCCAGTTTTCATGATAAGGGGGGGAACCCAACAACTTACCATATGAAAATGTACTGAATGTGGCCCATAAAATAATGGACAACCATGAAGTGAAGGCTGCAAGTCCTCGCAGTATCATGTGAAACTTCAGAGACTTAAAAATTATTCTGCATGAATGAAAAATGTGCAAACCTGTTAAATTAATGATTAATCTTTAAAACAAAAAGGATTGCAGTGGGTTTTTCACTCATAGATCCAATACATGAATGTAAATAGAGATGCATATTTTTTTGCTACTCAATATACCAATAAACTTCAATCACAGCATCCACTGTTACCAATGTACACTTTTAAATGGATATATCTTGACTTACAAAGCCTTCTTCAAATTGGAAACAAACTAAAGATGTATAGTTAACTTCATTGTACTGCCTCCTGAAAAAAAAAGCCTGCTGTTCACTTGGGTACAGATCTAACAGTATACATAAACAGTGAAATAACACAATATACAGCTATGTACCAGTGGTTTAACACAAACACTGCTTATAACTTATATGTGTATAGTAGCTACTGTCACACGTCATTCAGTGTCAAGAAATTAAACTCAGTAGTCAGTCACAGAGTGTTATGCAAGCAAAATTATTATGATAATAGATGCAGTAATTCTTCTAACAATAGGCTGTAGGTTTTAGGCTAGACTTGAAGGCTTATTGACGATGCCTGGCAAGACAGTGCAGTCGGCTTTACATCTAGCCCAAAGTCTAGTGAAACGAAACAGTACACACATGCTCACATTCACAGACAGATACGTCTCTCAGAAAATTGTTTCTTTATTGGATGCAAATGTCTCAGAAAAACATTTCTACATTAGAAATTGGTACTGTTCCCCGCACTGTTATCTACACTACATTGGCTATGTATTTTACTGTATGCTTGAAATAAGCACTAAAGCTGTCGCACAATGTTCATCTAAACGCTACGCTCATTACATCCCAGTCACCAGGCTTGCTTTTGTTCATTTTTGTAACATAATTTAAACACTGACATTCATATTTTCACAATCCCAGTAAAATTATGGCATAGGTATAGAAAAATTTAAGACTTACTCTTAATATTATGCTTAAGAAAGGCAGGAATATAAGTGTTTTGATTGGACAGTCTGGCAAGTCTCTATCAGATATAGCCTATCACCTTTTAAAGGACAAATCATTTATAAAGCTTATCTCTTTAAAATGCTTACTTTCTTTTGGTCTGGAAGTTGGTGACATATATGTAAGACTGTACATTTTCCCATCCCAATTACTTTTTTATTTTTTGTTTTAAGATAAATTTTGATTTTTTTTCAGCGTAATGGTGCATTACCATTATTATATAATTAGCTATGATATATATATCATATAAATTTAAAAAACTGAAAAAACAAAACAATGACAACAATAATAAAAACCTCTATAAAACAAACAAACAAAAAGCAAAATACATGACAAAAATATTTATTAGGTTTAAGTGAAAAGCAAAATCATATATATCATACAGTGGAGTCTGCCTAAAGTGAACACGCTTTAAATGAACAATTGGTTAAAGTGAATGATATTTTGTGGTCCTGATTGTTTAAGTAAAAAAAAATAGTGGATAAAATGAACGCCCAAAATGAATGAAAATGAAGAATGGACAGACTGTGTCACTGTTGCCATTGTGAAATTAAAATTCTTTGCCTTGGGACACTAGAGACAATCCTGCTCAGCATTGGTGACAGCAACCCGAAAGAAAGAGCTCCAGTCAAAGCTCGCCCGCTGTGTTGTCTCCCGGCCTTACCGCCAACCTAGACCCACCACTGTGCGTAGCTATTTCTGGGCCTCCATCCTACCCTGAGGTGTATTCCACTTACAAACTTGGCTGACCCATCACGCGATGCATTCTGCCTGTCTGCCACTCTCCCCAATCACCATTCACCTGACCTTCATTCTTGAATATGTGGGCTCTCCCATTGATTTTGGCTAAAATGGTTCAATTGAACCTCGGATAAAGTTAACACTTTCTCCTTGTCCAAAAGAGTTTACTTTAAGCAGACTCCACTGTATGATAGTCCTATAACAAAGTGACTGTAAAATAATAATAATAATAATAAAAAATTTTTTTATCTCAGACATACTCATTTATGTACATTCCACCAACACAAGAGCCCAGGACTGAACATAATGGTCCTGCAAATCCTGTCCAAAATCCTACTGTTTTAGTAGTGACACCGTTATCCAGAAGATACATAGGATACATGTTCAGAATTCCTTGTTCACCTGCAGGATGAAAATGAAAAAAGATATAAATCTATTAAAAAAAATATAAAAAATTCCTGGGACGCACAAACAAAACACCAATAGACATTGATACAAACTGATCATATTTCTAATCAAACAATACATACACCCACACTTAGTCTAAGATATAATGTGGTAGATGGGATCACTAGTATTTCCTAGTTATAAGAGAGTCATTTTATCAGTTTCCCAGAAAATGATACATGCAGTGGTAGTACAATTGTGTTGGTAGGCCCAGCTGGCTACTAAACTACTAAGCCACTGATTACACCTCCCACTCATCCACTACAACCCTGCTTCAACCCTCTCCCTTGCACCTATAAATAAATCTATGCTTATATTACTTGCTGTAAAGGATAACAAAGTCTCTGCCAATCCTGTCTGTTGCATATTAATATTAGTGCAAATAATATGTGTGCATATATGTAGTGTGTACTGAACTTATTGAATTGCAAAGGCTTTTGGATAGAGTAATAATTAGGTTTTACATTTATATCAGTAATATTATCAGACAAAGGAAATCTTGCTGTAACCAATGCTTAAGATAAACCCTTTGGGACCAGACCAATGAGTTTATCTTATGCGAAGTTTATTTTAACCGTTTCCAAGGGAATCATCCGGTACATAGTTACAAAATCTGCGGTGGTTAAACTGGAAGCCTAGGAAGAATAAAAGAAAGAATGTGTGGTTAGGCCTAGATTGTGAGCGTGTGTGCAGACCTATGCCGGTCTGGGTCACATGAAGGTATTCTTGAAATTATAATTATTATACAACCAATCTGATTGGGTGGAGAAGAGAGAGAGTGTGAAAGGCCCAGCCTAATACTCCTATGCGCATGTTTTCTAATGTAGCAATGAACAATGTGAGACAGGAGTTGAGGGTGGGGAGAAGAAGTGACCATTGACTATGGGGTGTTGCCTTGAGGGAGAATCACTATGCAAAACAATTAAATTTTAATTTAGGCCAGCCAGTGGGTGTGCAACAGTAAACCAATGATGTATGGCCTAACCCGCCCCCACCACCACCGCTGGATTTGGCGATTACTTGTCTTGTAGAGTATTGTTACTACATGTTTTAGTATTAGTACATGTAATTAGACTAGGCCTGATACTGCGGCTTTGCAAGTAGGCCTGAGCAAACCAACATTAGTGTTCCGTAAAAATGGGAAGGGAGAGGTCATGGTAACAGAAAAAAAAAAAGTTATTTTATATGGACTGAATGCGATCCGTGTTTATTAAAACCAGACTTTGTTTAGGAGACTTAAATAATGAAAAAAACGAGACCAGACAATTGGTTTATCTTAGGCAAGATTTTACCTTAAGCAAGTTTATCTTAGGTGCACTCCACTGTATAAGAATGACCAAAATAAAAAGGACAAGACTTAAATAACTAATGAATCCAAAAGCAAGACCCCTTTCAAACCTTGCACATGACATCTTTCAATATTTATGATAATGTTTTATAAAGAAATAAAAAACATCATACATTATCACCTATGTGCCCTCAGAGATGTTCAAAGCCATAATTCAATGATTGATAAAGACACTGAAAATTTGTCAACCAAGGAAAATGGAAATTATACTTTACAAACTGGCAGGTATGTAAATTTTTACTGTCTTGCCCTCCAGCCTGCGAACAATTTGGGGGGCTATGGCTAGATGGTGTCATGCACAAGTCAATCAGAAAATGTTCAGAGTACTGTGGTGGCTCAGTCATTGCTTTATGATGGTAAGGTGTATGGGTGTAAGCCTTCATGTGTCTGTCACAAATTATTTAACACATTAAAAACTATGTACCTGTCACAAATGATTTAACACATTAACATCACTACCATTCTGTAAGTTAGAGGGGTTGAAGAGCAGAAGTCTAGGTAATAAAGAAAAATGGTATTTTCAAAATGGATATCACTTTTGAGCATATATATTTTTTTTCTAAAAATTGATAACAAGTATTCTTAGTGAAATATTTGAACCCCATGAAAATCTAGAAATAAATAAGGGCATCATGATAACACTTCAGAAGCCAGGAAAGCGAAAAGGACCACAAAATCTATGCCCCAAAACCCTTCTGAATTCTATTTGGAAAGTTTTATCCAACATTACTCTAATCCACATAAGACCAATTGTAGTGGAATATGTCCCACACAGCCAAAATGGCTTCATAGGACTAGACATGTCAGCTGCCTTTGATACAATAGACAGGTAGGCCTTTTGCATCAATGCTGACGATCTTGCAGCAATGGAATTGCTACGCCTGGGCTAGTATTCTACGAGAAGTGTGGGTGCCCAGCCACACTCTCTTCCCTTTTTATCGTTGCCTCTTCTAATTTGAACTCAGAGTAATGAACTGGTCAATAAGTCTTAGTAGAAGAGGTTGTAGGGGTGAATGAGTCCGAAAGATCTTTGGTAGGAATTGAATTTTGCCAGGGCGGGGGCCGATATGGCCTGCTCTTTTCGATTTTAACCATCGTGGGTTCTTTTACATGCGCAAAGGCACATGAGACCTCCTAGTTTATCGTCCGTCTCCGATGGGACTAGGCACTCATTTATCCTGCCTACCACAGGACAAGGAGGCGGGAAAAAACAGAAAAACTTGGATTAAAATTCAAGCCTGCACATTCTGGGAACGAATCCCTGACCTTTGGATTGGTGGTCGAGTGCCCTAACCACTGAGCTATCCGCGCTCCTGATAGACAGGATCGAATTACTAAACATTGAAAGATCTGTTGGCAGAAAATGAACATATATTTTCAAGTTATTCACTTTTTGTGACTATTTGCTCAGTGAAACAACAATTAATGTGAAAATAAATGGAAATTTGTCTGCAACGTCAGGGCCACCCAAGGAGAAATCCTAATTCCTGTACTTTTCAAAATCTACCTGGAACATGCCCTCGAAGACGTGAGATCTACTTTGAACTTGAACCAAAACAAAAATTTGGAAATAATCATGCCAACAGAAATTATATATGCAGATTCTATGATCTCGACTTTATAGGGGACCATTGCATCAATCTTAGTGAAATAGAAAACGTCTTACAAAAACATAATCTGAAAGGCAACATTACCAAAACTGAATTTACAACATTAAAAAAAGATACAGAAGACTGGAAAGCATCCAAGAAAGTAGGCTCATTGCTTGGAAACAAAGACATTGAACATCGCAAACATTTGTTAAATTTAGCATTAAACAAACTTACTTACATCTGACAAAACAAGAAAACAAGATTAAAACTGTACAATTCCTTGTTGAAATCAATTCTGCTCTACATTTGTGGCACATGGGCATTGACTAAAATGGAAGAAGATAAATTGGATGCATTCTACAAGAAACAGCTATGAAGAGTTTTAGGCATATTCTACCCTACAAAAATATCAAACAACTCACTGTATAAAAAATGCAAAGAAACACCCCTTTCCATTCAAATTTTACAAGCTAGATGGAGCCTTTTTGGACACATTTTGAGGCATAACCCTGAAATTCCTGCAAGCAAAGCAATGACATTTTATTTCACAGATAGCATCAAAAGACCAAAAGGAAAACTGGCAACAACACTCCTAATAACACTAAATAACGACCTGAAGAGACTTAACAACAATAAAATCCAACTAACATCAAGGAAAGATGTAGAGAATCTAAGAGACAGAGCACAAAACAGATTAAAATTGGACAAGATTTTCAACAAGGATAAGGAGAACTGCCGAAGCTGTGAGATCAGATGACCCAGCCAGCAGAAGGTTCTAAGTCAAGTTAAGTAAAAAATTGAAACACGAAAATTTATCATGAGAAAAGAAGTGATTAAATATATATTAGCCAAGGACTATATAAAATATAAACTCAATGATTTTGAAGCTGCAAGACAACAAAAGTAAATAACAAATGTAATAACAATATGATCAAATTAAATATTAAGAAGAATCCATTTTCAATCAATACATTTTTGTGAACAAAAAATAAAATACTTGTAGTATGAAATCAGAATAGCCCCCTAGACAAATAAAATTCGGAGGGTATACAGAACATACCTATTTTGTATGTAGTTGTGAAAAAGAGCATCCAGAGTGTCCCTTCCGTCCTAAAAATCTTCCAAAAGTAGCAGCCCACAGTAGTATCACTACTGCTATCTTGTATAGCAGAATGGACAAGAGGTTCATTTGGTTCCTCTATATGAAATGCAGATGGTGAACTTTGCATCCGTCTTCTTGTTGCTAAGGAGACATCAGAAGTCGATGCATCCGTTTTTGGTATAAAAATCAAACAGAAAATGAACCCAACAAAATAGAGTGAAGCAAGACCATAAAATATTCCTTTCCAGCTTAATATTTCAGTTAAAATGACGAAAACACTGCCAGCAAAAAGGGAACCACTTTTATAGCCCACTACCTGAGCAATGTTTCCTTTGACAAGTTGTGCAGGGGTAAGTCTTTCAATGACTAGAGCATCTAGGGCAATGTCTTGCATAGATGTAACAACGTTGAATAGGAACATAATAATGGCCAGCTGAATGGCAAAACTAGGAGGTGAAAGGGCAGCCAGAGCACACAAAATACTTAAACATGACATACTGTGAGTCAGCCATGTCTTTTTATAGCCATACTGATCAATTACAGGTGCAAAGAAAGGCTTTAAAATCCATGGCACGAATAACAACTTATACAAACTGACATTTGTCAGAGACATTCCATGGGATCGAAAGTAAATCGGAAGAAACCGTGTTTGAAGCCCAAAAGGAATACCTTGAACAAAATAAAGGAGAAAAAACATTGTAAAGTTATACTTGAAGCTATAATTTGACATTCGTGATGCTCTTTGAGATGACTGCATTTTGCTCCCCTTGCTTGTGTACAAAGCAATAAATGTCCTGTATTACTATCATTAGCATCAGATATCAAAATCTCACGGACAGAATGCATTGCTCCTCCATGTGAATTCTGTCAAATCTGAAAGACAAAAAAAAAACAAAAAACAACAAAAAACACAACAAAACATTGTTGATTACTTATTTCAAATTGGATGGAAAACATTTTGATGTAAAGAAATGGAATATAAACTAACACATAAGTACAATGGACTTCACTTAGCACAAATGAGACTATTGTCTGCAAATAATCTCATTTTGGTGTCTTGTGTAAGGTTTTGATCAAGTCAATTAGGCCCATGTATATTTTTAAAAAAGTGGACCTGATTCTGTACTCTGGGGAACTCCTTACAGAACAGGTTTGGGTCTTGACTCCATTTCTTCAATTACTTTTTGAATTCTACCTATAAGGAGTACTTAGGTCCAATCGAGTAATATGTCCTATTTCCCATAATGTTTAAGTTTGATTAAAAACCCATGGTGAGGTGTGTCAGATATTCGAGCCTTGCAAAGTTTCAATGAAGTCCAACAACAAGAACACACACATAAAATCCTTAATAAACATAGAGCACAAAAACACCATCTTCTATTTAGCACATTAAGCTCTTTATTCTATTTGTGGTACACATGTATTGTGCAACACTTGGACTACAGTAGTGGTAGGTCCACAAAGCTTTCCTTAGTACGCTCTATACATTACAAGGTGGTGGAGTACTTTATCAAAAGCTTTTGAAAAATCTAGGTGTTCTGTGCCTATTTGTCCCTTCTCCTATTTAAGCAGTTGCTGAAATTATTTATACATGTAGTAGTTAGGAGTTAGTTTCACAACTTCTTCAGGCTATATTTTCCTGAACATGTGGAAAAACAAGCCCAGTCCTTATTCTCCTGAACGTGTGGAAAAACAAGCCCAGTCCTAATTTTCCAGAAAAAGTTGAAAAACAAGCCCAGTCCTTATTTTCCAGAACACATTGAAAAACAAGCCCAGACCTTATTTTCCAGAACACGTTGAAAAACAAGCCCAGTCCTTATTTTTCAAAACGTGTGGAAAAACAAGCCCAGTCCTTACTTTCCCATGTTTAGAAATAAATGAGATAGAGATGGGGATAATTGGCTATGATAATCGATCGTCGAATATGAATATAACTAGTCATGTTTGTAGTCGACTTTGGTGATAACGCCACTTTATTAGCCCCTTCCGACAGCTGAATTTCCTGCATATATTCGTGTCAGTGCTCAATGCACGCACAGCTGCAAGAACTGATGGATCTGTGAAACTATGAGAGAGAGAAGGGTTGGGGATAGGGGGTGTTGCTTGTCTATTGTCTTTGACACTTGACATAACTGTTAAATCTAATACATACGTTTTTTGTACATATTCGAGATGTTCAGGAAAATAAAGATTAAGCTCTGCTTTTATTTTTAAATCCATATTGGATGAGGATGCTGTTGATACTCTTACTTTAGCAGCCATCTCGAGTCCTTACTGATTCTTGTGTTTTCATTTATAAAAGGGCTCTGGACCCAAAGTTGAGTAAAAAGTCAGATTGGAAGTCAAGTACCAAGTTATACAGGCTAATATCGAGATTCAAATACAACCAGCTTTTTAATTTTTATATAGAATTATAATGTTCATTAGGAATATACAATTTAGGGTAAGATTTAGAGTTAGGGATAGGGTTAGGGATAGGTATCGAGTTAGGATTAGGGATAGGATTAGGGTTAGGTTTAGACAAAAATGGGGATTGTCACCCTCCACAAATCTGCCCAACTGGAGCAAGGTCCATTTTTCTTACAAAACTGAGGCCATTGGAAGAATTATAGCTTCTTCAACGATGAGTGTCGGTGAAGGATGTCTGAAAAGCATAGATATAACATAGGTACACCTATCCGCGTGATGTCCCTAGCTTAGACCACGACAATTGTGTTTATTTACGGGGAAACAGGATTACCAGATTGGCTATTTTCTGTGTCCATTATTATATCATTTGGCACTTTTTTTTTTCACAATAGAATTGATCTTTATGGATCAAAATAGTAAAATTCTGGGTTAACATTTAGTAGTACAGCCACGTGGTTTATTGCCCTTACACCAAATTTTTTTCTAGGGTCTTGAGGATGCTAAAAACGAATATCATTGTCTGCTACAGCAAAAAAAAAAAAGATATTCTCATCGACATTATTTTATTATGCCAGTTATCGAAGATTGATATCAAACTCCCCATGAAAGAATGAAACTTCTCACCAATCCCAGACGGCTGCTAAAGTAAAAGATTATATATACCTATATTCTTCTAAATGATTCATTTTTATTGTGAATGATGTGTTCTAGATTAGAAGTTTACAAGATCGTTACTCTTACAGATGTTAAGGATACAGTGATACAGATACAATACACTAATCAGTAATACAGATCTAAATCTCTAGATCTAGCTCTGAGTCAAGGGACGACCCAGGTTAAAGTCCTTTAGATCTATGCCCCGTATTAGATTTATATGTTAGTCTCCAAATATATTAAACAAGTTACAGAATATTAAATAGATATCAAGGAGTACATTTAAACTTAGATCTAGATCTAGCAGATCTTCATTTCATCATTCAATATTCAAGTTCACGTTTTCGAGAGATGGCTTTCCACCGTTGATGGAATTGCCGGTATGTTTACAACGTAAGTTGCCAAGAATAATCTCCCTTTATTGATCCCTTGGAAGGTACTTTCGCTTTCTTTCCAATTCTTTTCACAACTTACATTTTCAGGTAGGTCTAGCAGGAAGGCCTCGTGCATGGCAGAAACAGGACCATATTATGTTATTACGTATACTATATTGTATTCATGTTTACTAAAAACTTTCTTGTATTCATGTTTACTTAGAACTTTCAGATTGTGGAATAAACTTCCAATCTAGAATACAGTAAAGATGCATATTTTAGTATAAAAGACATAACATTACTGAAATTTAATAAATGTAGCTCTTGGCATATAATCATAATAATCATGTAGAATCTATAACAGAACATCATTAACATCTTAAAATACTAGATTAAGATTATCTAGATCTAGGGTAGATCTAGATGGAGATGGCGAATAAGAGATATTTCTGTAGGAATTCCAGGTCCGCCAGGCAGGTTTCTTAAACAATACTAGAATACTGAGAAGGTAAACTGAAGTGTATCTTGGCTTTATTAGAGTATTATATTAAAGATGGCGGACCACGTGGAATTTCTTTTGATATTTCACTTGTCAGCTAGCCCCCATTCGCCCCATGCTAATTGAGCGAGATCGGTCACCCAGTGCCTCGAAACTGTTTCACTCTGTACACTTCATAGTCTGCCCCTCTCTCAGTTATTTCCCCCTTATTATTTTCTTTAGTTACTACTTGTGACAGAGGAGTCATCTCAGTTAATACTACGGAAGTAGTGGTATCTGAGGTGAGTTCGGTAGCGGGTATGGTGGGTACCCACTAGTGGAATGGAAGTTGATCAATAAATGCACAGATAATGAATCAATTCCATGATCTTGGGAAGGAAGAAAAAGCAGTAGCCTAGAGATCTAGAGTTCAAAGAAGAAGGAAGAGGAGGAGGAGGTCAAGAAGAGGAAGATGGGGAGGTGGAGGATGAAGAGGATAAAGAGAATGAGGAGGATGAAGAAGAGGAAGAAAAAGAAGAGAAGAAGAAGAAGAGGGGGAGGAGAAGAAGAAGAAGAAGAGGAGGAGGAGTGAAAAGAGGAGTAGGAGCAGAAGAAGGAGGAGAAAAAGAAGAAGAGGAAGAAGAAAAAATAGAAGAAGGGGAAGAAGAAGAAAGAGAATGAGGAGGTGGTGATGGTGGTGGAAGAGGAGAAGGAGAAGAGAGGAAGAAGAAAGAGAATGAGGCGGTGGTCGTGATGGTGGAGGTGGAGAAGAAGGAGAAGAGGGGGAGAAGAAGAAAAAGAAGGTTGTGGTGGTGGAAGAGGAGGAGGAGGAAGAAAAGGAGGAGGAGCTGGTTGGGATGGTGGAGGAGGAGGAGAAGAAAATGAAGAAGAAAAAGAAGTAGAAGCAGAAGAATAGAAGTATTAGAAGAGTTTGGCGTATTGTGTGCACTAATGCACTGTGAATCGTTCAAGGAATAAGGAGAGGGTGCTCGGCGAACAGACAAGCCAGCAATAATACTAATACTGAGTGGAAGACATACAGTGTGAAGCAAACTCTTATAGAGCGAGACAGTACCAGGTCTTCAGAGAAGGGAATCTCCCTCGAACAGGTGTTTCGGCCTTAAACAGTATTAATTGAAACGTTGACAATAGTAATAATTGTTCATTTACTATATGTATAACAAAATAAAGGAGGACTTGGTTTTGCCTTTCTTTATGTATGTTGTACATCAAATGTTTGAAGGTTGAAGCTTTCCTTCTTGCAGTCAATGTAGTGCATATAGTGGGAGCATGGTAATAATGATATGCCCCCTTGTTAATTTGGGCACCATTCGGATCCCCATTTGAATCTTTGAAGTACAGTATGTTTTGAATTTTTCATGAAAATCTAGACTAGAATTTTCCGATAATCTTTCATGTGTGGATGTGGGTGTAAAATGATGTTAAAGAACGAGGAATAGTGTTTGAAACCCATTCAGACCAAACCCTTAAATCAACTATGAAAACAATATGGCAATCCATTTTCACGGGATTCCTGAGTCCGATCTTGCCTAAATCAAGGAGTGACGGGTCTCTACTACTCTGCTGTCTCGGATCTAGATCTAAATCTAGAAAACAATGGCTAACGCTACACGCCTATAGGAGCCGATAGTCCCAGCACTATCCACCCACATTGGGGCGAATAGTGTCAGCACTATCCGCCCTATGTGGGCAAATAGACCCAGCACTGGGTAAACACTATTTGCCCACATGGGGCAGATAGTGCCATCACTATCCACCCCATGTGGGCATATAGACCCAGCACGATTTGCCCATCTTGAGCCAATAATGCAGTAAAATTTATAACATACAGTGCAGCATGTATTAGTCGAACACACGTTCGTCGAATTCACGGATCCCTCGAACAAGCTGCAATATCCCGAATATTTTCCTATACTTTCCTTACATTTTTTTCACGCATTAGTCGAACCTTTTCACGGATTCCTCTAACTTTCCGCCTGTTTCTGAATCAATAGAAGCACATTTTTTCCCTGTCTTAGTAGTCTGAAAAGCCTATGAACCCGTGACTAAAAATAGCCTACATCATCCTGACTTAATATAGCCGCTCGGTACCAGTCGCGTGAAAAGCCCACTAGGGGGCGGTAGTAATACTAGGCCTACTACTTCTAATAGTAGGATCCGAACACACCCCTGATCTATGACAGACTATCCATTGGTGTTTGGTAATTAAATATATCGCCTATGCTATGCTAACATATGGTAGATCTATGCCTACGATAGTACACCTGCCTAGCTGTAGTCCGTTATTATTAGATAGATCTACTGTTCCGTTCATCAATCAATGCCGGTAGGTCGACAGGAAAATGGCAGAGTAAAGAAAATTAACTGCTCTTTTTAGTCTTACTCTCGAAATTCAAAAAATAAAACAATGCAAACAAACAAACAAAAGC
>JBCJKE010394039.1:0-15575 GCA_039654525.1 Melibe bucephala | reverse complement strand
CCCCCCCCCCCCCCCCCCCCCCCCCCCCCCCCCCCCCACAGTATCTTCTAATCATTATGTAAATGATTTTGTGTGAAGCAATTTGTGTGATCAGGAAAAAATGAATTTATTTATTAAAGATTTTATCAAAAAAACGAACAACTTTGATGTTTGTTGCTTTTTACAAGGAGAGTGATGGAGAGGCGAAGGAACATATCTGGGAAGACGAAGATGACAAAGAAAGAAGGATTAAAAGAACAAGAAGAAAACATGTGGCGAGAACAAATAACGGCTAGTGGTATTCAATGATCATGAAACACTTTTTTCTTTTCGTTTGCATTACATTCTTTATGATCATGCCAAATTCTCAACAGAAATAACAAGCATTTAATTCAAATTCTTTGCACATAATTATATACAATCATGTTATGGCATACATGTAAAATATATACAATGATACATTTATTTTATTTTACACACATGAAGGCTAGTCTTTGGATTTTGTACATGTATAACAAAAACTCAAGGTGTAAATGCAATATAAAAAAGAAATTTCATTTTGTTAATACCACACTCTCTATTACACAAGGGACAATCAGGGAAATGTGGAAATCAGGACCACTGGTGGTAGAGCATCTCAGATCTGACAAAATGAAAATAAAATCACCACAAGCAGGTCAGGTATACAGTACGGAATAGAATTATTTTTTTTAAACATTGAGTTACCTCCCTTGCCAAATGGACCCTTACTTTTTGCAGCTGTTCACAAGAGAGCTTGAAATAAGTGGGTCAAATTAAAATGAGGAGTTATGCTGAGTTTCAGAGAAATTATCATTCTACCAAAATGTAGAAATAGCTTAACAGAACATACGAAGAGATGCCACTCTTTCTTCAGATTTCAGAACATCAATAGCACTTACTGGAACTCGTAACAAATAGTTGTAGAGAGATATCTGTGGTCTACGCAATGAGAGCCTATTTCGTCCAAACTGGAATTATTTCACAGTCACAGTAGACTACTCGCATCATTGCCAGTCTAAATCCAAAGAGACATCTAACTACAAACTAGCATTTAAAACAGAGAAAGACCTCAGACAGCTCAGATCCATATCTCAACACAGAAATAATTGCAGGAATTCCAACAACAAATGACCAATTCAGAATATACAAATGAAGGCAATTTTTGTTCTCATTTAACGGAAACTCAAGAGAAATACACTATGGAAAAGGAACATTTTGTTAAAACAATATTCTCTATTACTATTATACAAGGGACAAACTTAACTTAAATGTGCAAATCAGGGACATTGGTAAAAAAAATCTCAGATCTAAATCAAAATAAATCATCATAAATCAGGCCAGGTGACTGGCTAAAATGGATGAAGTTATGTATGAATGGGGTTTGTTTTTTTTTTGTTTGTTTTTCGTTTTTTTTTCGTTGGTTTTTTTTTTTTTTGGGTTGCTTTTTTTTTTAAAGAGCTATCCTTTAAAACTTTGGAGTTAACCTCCCTTACTTTTTGAGATCATTCACAAGAGAGTTTGAATCAGTGGGTGAATGAAGCATTAATTAAAATGAAGAGTTGTGCTGAGTTTTTGCAAAAATTATCACTCTACCAAAATGAAGAAATTGCTTCACAGAACATGCAGAGAGACGCCACTCTTTCTCCAGATTTTAGAATATCAATAACTCTTTTCAAAGAGATGTAGAGTAACACCTCTAATCTACACTTTGAAAGTGTATTTCATCAAAATTGGAATCATTTCGCAGTAGACCACCTGCATCATTGCATGTTACAATCCACAAAGACATCTAACAACAAAATACTAGCATTTAAAATAGGGAAACACCTCAAACAGCTTAGACCCATAGCCCTGCGTAGAAGCAATTGTAGAAGTTCTCAAATAGTAATACTCTAATTGACCATTAATTTCAGTGAAATGTGTCAAGTCCCTCACCCTCAATAGTTTCTAATTTTAATTGGGGATATGACCGGTGGTCAAGAAAAAAATACAAAAACAAAAGCAAAACAGCCATATGTATGGAGAAAAGATCAAATGGTTCACTCCAAATTTTACATGGAAAAATATATATATATATGAAACATTCCTTCTTTCGAAATGAGTATTCAGCTTTGACTTAATGGAAGGCTCTGATATCCTTGACCATTTATTCATTCTAATTGCTAATTATGTTGGGTCTTTCCTGGGTGGACGGGGAGGGAGGATTAAACAATCAAACAAAATGATGGAAAGGCACCAATGTCTTTCTGTTATAGTTATATTGATGGATAAGGGCTTTTCAATGTATTTTTTATACACATAGTATGATGGTTAGAAATTTTGAAAAGGTACATTATAATATATTGAAAACTTTCCACATTTGTTTTCGATGGACAAGTTCTCTCTCTCTAAAGTATTGGTGGCCTGGCTTCTCCACTCCAGACGTTGCTAATAATGTTTTGCCACTTTGATCTCTGCCCTCTGCCCTCATTATGAGCAATAAAAGCAGTAACTAGCTATCACTATCACATATATTACAATATATGGATAAGGATTGCTGAAACTGAAAAGGAAATGGGTGAAATATTCCATCTGATGTGAGAATAAATGTCTAAAACTTACAACCATACACACAAAGATGTCCTACTCCATCATTTTTTTCCATTAATTCCTTGTCATTATTATTTAATGACATACAACTGTCACATGCCAAAGTGTGTTGCATTAGTGATCAGATCCACAACATATTGTATTACAAACCGCCATGCCAATTAGTAGATGGCAAAAGGTGAAAGTTCACCAGGAGGAAATTCACAATGAAATGGAACGAGGTTTTTACACCCACTATGATCATATTGCTTTTGACACTAAATTTTGAATAAAATAAGAATAACATTCCATTTCAAATGCTCAGATTAAAACAACATATTTGTCTCAGTAGAATCTGTTTACTTGGATAAAGATATCGGAGGCACGAAAATATTTTTAAAAATACACAAGGCACACATTACCTAGAGAGAAGGGGCAAGAACCAACCGATTTGGTGAAAGCTCAAATGCCACTGGTTAATAACTTAGTTAAACATATTTTCCACCCGATAGCAACTTCTCTAAGAGAAATAATTAACTCTTATATATGTATCATACTTTTCCAGGCAACTGGATTAAGTATGCTTGTCAGCTTTCCCTCTGATCCTAAAATCTGAATAGTTGCCACTATTTAACATCACGCTGGATGGCAGAATGCTAAATGACTGTAACACAATTTTTTCTTGGAAAGAAATATGTGACATCGAGGTAATCGTACTCCAGAGAATGAAAAAAATCAAAGTGATTGCTCCCCTTGCCCTAGATAGTTTCACAGGAAGATAATAGTATGAAGCCTGCTAAGTGGCAGAAAGGAAAATTTTCTCTCAATAATATTATTATCATTACTACAATAAAATCGAATCAAAGATAAATTATTTAATACTAAGACCCTCGAATTGTTTAAAGAAAAAAAGAACCCTGTCAGTCAAGCATTTTTCAATCGTACCTGAAACCCGCTCTTCACTAGAAGTCGGTGGGAATAAGATAATCCACTCCCAAACAGTCATAATTCCCTATAACAAATACCCAGACATGTAAATGGCAGCTGACAAAATTGTCTGAAAATATTTCTTGTCTGTACGACACATACCTTTCAGCTTGTAGGTTTTAAGTAAGTCATAGTCTAATTAACACATGATCACTAAAACTATGTTCCACTAAGCATAGTTTCCTTGTAACAACAAAGTAGGCATTATGCGTAAAAGCATCCTTTTCATTCACGACAGGGTTCACGACAGCCAAACGAAAGTAGAACAAGTTTTCTCATCAGCTGTAAAGTTTTGTTTACTTATCAAGGGCAAGTCAGCCTGGCGCTAGATGGGTAGTACGTAGCAGGAATGTAGCCCTAGCAGTTTTGGTAACCCAACTGTTTGCACCACAGTGATTTAAAAAAGATTCAAAGTTTCAGACTTAAGAGTTTTAATTACCACCAATGGTCGATCAGATGGGCCAGTTTTCAGTCGGAAATTCGGATCACAACAAAATTGTAGGAAATTTTATAGGTGTAAATACCAAATCTGTCAACCTAAAGATGACAACTTTGAGATGACAATGGCGCCTTCTGGCAAAAAAATAGCACCTTTTGAAAAGTCAACCTATGATGGCCATTGACAAGAGAAGAGAAGAAGAAAAAAAAAAAAAGAAACCCAATACAAAATGAATCTCTGAAGCTCTGATGTTTATGACACTTCCATCTTATCATCCCCTTCCGTCTTGTCATCTCCTTCACTGTCTTGTGATGATTCGCTCAACTCAGGTTCCACATCGCAAAGTTCTTCCAAGGCTGTCACTATAAAAACAAAACAAATAAACAAAACAAATTTTTTTAAAAAACCAACACGTAAAATGAAAATAACGAAATATCAACTCAAACAATAAAATGTGAAGCAGCTTGATTAGTAATTACTATTGAAAAACATCAGTTCCAATTTTCTGAACTCAAGTCCATGTCTACTACATTATATCATCTTCTGTTAGTAAACCTTGGCTGCCAATCAAGATTTACCAATAACATAATGTTGGTCAAAAGAGTGCCGAGGTCATTATGCATCAAATTGTGACAGAAAAGTAAGTAAAAGATGAGATCTATGAACCACAGCTAGTGCTGGGCAAGGATCCAGTTGAAGACTTAATTAAGCAGTCACACAGCCAAATCCAAGTAATTAAATCCAATGAGACCTGATTCGGCCTTCTTTACACCCATGATAACCATGTGAGTTACACAACTGTACTTAGCAATACAAGGCACCACACCTCACAACTCCTTTGCGTTTGTTGATTTCAAGTCAGATAGGATGTAGCCCCATTAGGAGTGGGGAGGGGAGGACCCTTTGAAGTTACAGATTTTGCATCATTTTGTGTGTATGTGTATGTCTGTGTGTATTGTGCATGTGTCTCTCTGTGCATATGTGTTTGTGTGTGTATGTGCTGGCAAATGTTTCTATGTGTATCCGCATGGGTGATGACAAGTGTCAATTTAGTTCTCAACCTGTAATTTGGTTTGTAGTCTAAATATAGCTTGAGTCTTGTGATGTGTCTTATTTTGTTGATCTAGTTCGAGACTCATGATTGGCATATTTGTCTTATCTCACAATTAAGCTTATTTTTTACAAAATTTGGTCAAGATAACTACTTGCTAATTATCAGACAGAGTCTCAAGCAGGTCCGATCCAGTTTAAACCAATTATTTCAAAGCAGGGAACTTGGATATTTGCATACTGAATAAGTCCATGCCAATAGCCACAGCTCTGAAAGTCAGCGGTCTATAAGTTAAAGCATATGCCCAATGAAAATACTGAAAGTGAGAAAAGCAGCCATATGCATTAACACAATATCAACAAAGAAGAAAAAAAAACAAAAAACAAAAAAACAAAAAACAAAAACAAAAACAAAAACAAACAAACAAAAAAACAGAAAAAAAAAGAACCCAAACCAAAAACAAAACAAAAAGTGGCTCATACCATGCCATTCCCACTCAGATCTCAATGGTTTGAAAGTAGCAACCATCCGAGACAGCAAGACGATATATGTCGGTTGGACGGGGGCGCTGTGTTGGAGAAAAGCGCTGTCCCCTTGCGCAAGACTGTGAAGCACATATATGGCTTGTAGAAGGCTGTGTAGCAAGGTCTTATCGGTGTGTTCCGAATCTTTGGTGTACTGGGCGAATATCTTGTGAGTGGCCAGGATGACGCTGATCACCAGCTGGTCAGAAGGGTGGGTGGACTTTTTATTATTTGATTTTTTTAATAATTGCCATTCGCAAAAGAAAAAAAAAATTTTTTAATAAAAAATAAAAATAATAAATTAATAGTGTTAATAATAATAATAATAATAATAATAATAATAATAATAATAACAGCAATAACAACATCAACATCCTAGACAGCGGCATAAAATTATAATTATTTTATTATTTATAATATATACAATATTATATAAATATAATATAATAATAATGTTTTAATAATAACAATAATAATAATAATAATAATAATAATAATAATAATAATAATAATAACAATAATAATGATAAAAATAATAATAATATACAATGGAAATATGCTAAAAGCTGTAAAATTTTGGTGTTTTTTGGCAATTTGCCACTACACTCTCTTAGGTGTTTGTATACAGGTCTAAACTATCCAAAAACATTACAAAAAAAAAAAAAAAAAAAAAAAAAAAAATTAAATTGATGATATGACACTTCATTTCGACACATCTGCAAACACACACACAAAAATGAACAAATAAAAAAATGTTTAAAAAAAAACACAAACAAAGATACAAATATAAACTTTTGTCTGAGGAGCATTACAAAAGCATAGCATTATACCTCTTCTGAGCAAGGACACGAGTTGATGACAAAAGGACACAGGCCGTTCCTGTGCTGCAAGGACATTGTTGACATAAAGGAAATGTGCTGTTGAACAAATGAAACAAGGTACAAAAATATGGGTAAATAAATACTTGCCCTGCACTTGCTAACTAAATTCAGACACCAAATTTACATGCTATGAAAGTGTGTAAAGTAGCTAAAAGAACCTAACTTCTAGTCTAAAAACCTGAATACTACAAAAAGATATTGACATAAGAAATAAAAATAAATAAAATTAAATTCCACTCTATTAATCCCCCAAGGGAAATTGTCTTTTGGTTTTCAACCAAAAACCGAGCGTCAGCCACAAGAGCAGTGCCATAAACGTAGGCAATTTGTGTTAAAAACCTTGCCCAAGGGTTCAATCACAGTGTCCCCATCGGGACTCGAACCCACAATCCTTCAGTTGCGAGTTCAAAGCGCTACAGCTGAGCCATTGCGACCATTGCTCCAAGAATATAGTCACTCTGAGATATTTTTCAAAGACAAGTTGGGAGTAAGGTTTCTTAAAGCCAACAAGTTACATATTTTTGTGTCTTTAATTTTGTGTGAGAAAATAAACATTAAACCAAAAAGTTGTGTATTGCTATTCATTGCTGAACCTGTCATGTGTGTCTTTGTTGCTTGAGTTGTCCTGTGACAATAAATGCCTGCATGTGTTTTTAGAATTTAAAGTAAAAATCTGACAGCCAGATATCTCTATCTTTGACACTACCACTATCAAGATTATTATCATTATGATGATCGACCAACCCATTACGGCTATGAGGAAATGGGGACTGTGGCTGAACTGAAAAAAGTATTAAGTAGCCTCTATTGTCAATATTCCACTGCCTTCTCTTGATATGTGTTCATAATTTACAGGTATCCATATCTAGCCAGATAAATACAGGCATCTAAATGTAGCCCCAGACCTAACCGATTGCATTACAGGGAGTCACCAAAAGGACCTTCGCAATGCGAGATAACACCAGATCAAAATTCCTTGAACAGGAAGTGGATTTCCTAATTGGATATTAACTGACCTATTTTCATACTTTATGATATCTCATGCTGACATGAACAAATTTGGTTCGTCAAAAAGCAGAATATTTTGAAAACCAGGAAATACCCAGCTCTAGCTATTGTCAACTCATATTATAAGATAAAGTTAACAATGTTAATTCTTTTGCCATCTTTATTTCACTGTTTAATATTTTGTATGTGGAGATTTAGAGAAAATGATATAGTCCATTTGCTATATAACTCCTTCGATAATAATGTGTGATAGAGACTGCCAGCATTTCCTTAATTATACATTTCAATATCATCAACTATCCTGTGCTTGTGTACCCATTTGACTTGCCAACATCACAACAGTGGCCATCATGACTGAAAGGCTCCAGTCAAGCAATGCCGTCTCTGTCTGTCTGGTAGTTTGTCTTTCTCTTTCTACTCAGCCTCATTGAAAAGTCAAACCTCAAAATTCTGGATTTGTGTGGCTATACAAAAAAAATGACACCTTGTTTTACAAACACTTCAAGGCATTTACCTCGACATAGATTTTTACAACAGACGGACTGGAGCTGTCTAGGCGACGACTGGAGCAAAGCCTGTACATCAGGTACAAAGGGCAATTTTCTGCAAAAAGCAACCAAAGGAAAGGTAAAGAAATGATAGCCCCACTTTCCTCCTTTCTCCCATCGAAAAAAAATACACAAACACACACACACACACACACACACACACAAAAAAGAAAGGAAAAAACCCACAAAAGGCAACTCAATCTAAAAAAGACGAAACACCAAAACTATTCTTTAGAACAGCGCTTAATAAGTCATTCAGCGATCTTGCCATTTCTTGAACTTAAAAAAGAATATGCTGCTTGCTGAGCTGGGAATTATGAAAAAAAAAAAATTATAAAGTGCATTTCTACTGAGATGAATTTCTAACCAGAAACTATCTCAATTTCCCAGGAGCATTACGGAGCATCAGCCATTCAAAGGGCCCAGCACTCTGGCATACATCTAATATCTACCACAGGCACTCATTTTACAACCGAGTGGATTGAGAAAATGTGTGTTAAGACCTTTTTCAAGAGCTCCCGGTTGTACCTGACAGACATTGGATTCCAATCTTGGGCCTCATGGTTCTCAGCCTGAGTGTTTACCAATCAAACTATGATAGCAGAGAGAAACACAGTATGAAAACCAAAGATATCTATACTCTGTCTAATTAACAATGGGGTACCTGACTTGTTGCAAATTTTGGGCATCAATCCGCCAAAGCAGGCTAAAGCCTTACACAGCTTTTGGCCCTCCAGCAAAATTGCTGTATGCTTGGACTGACTCAACGCCGATGACAAGACGCCTCTGTCAATAATAGTTTCTAGCCTGAAAGACAAAAAGAAATAATAATTTAAGGCAAATCTAGGTTATAGATGTATTAATTTATAGTTATAAAAGAAAAGATTAATAGTAAAAGTAAAAAAAAAGGTGGGCTGTATTCCTTATCCAACCAATGAGCGAGTACAATGCAATGCATGTTGACCAAACAAAGAAAACCATTAATGCATTCATTCAACAGGTAGATTGGTGGGATTCTACATTTTTTTCCACCCTGGCCAAAACCAGAAGGCCAAGATGTGAAACTCGCCATGCCCTGGCCAAAAAATCAACACACATTCACTTGGTGGTGGCCAAAATACACTCTTGGCAGTTTTCCCCGCTTTGATTGGACTTAGGACTAAAATTCTGTTGATGAACCTCGATGAAAGATGGTGAAAACAAGACAAAGTGTTACGGTTAGGGACAAATGGCCGAAATAGCCAAGTCTTTATTCTCATTTATAATGGTGCAGATAACCTTGCCTGCATTGAATTTGTTCAAAACGCAAGCCTATACTCACACAGGCACTTGGTGATCACTACAGTTGTAACATAGATGGGTCAAAAATCGAATGGCCTCTTCCACTACCTCTGAACACGAATTGCCATCCTGTAAACAATGGATTTATGTGGTCATAATGTGAATTATTAATAGTAATTTTATAAATTAATACATACTTTAGATATGATGCATTGGACAGGTGAATTAAAGAGATGAAGAACCAGAAGCTAATTAGAAGAGGGACCTAGTTGTTTTGTTTTTGGATTTTCATCCCTGCATTACTGTTCATTAACATTAATTCCCTTGAGACTTTGAATAAGACTTAATTTAGCAGGCACAACCCATCCAAGGATTGAATCTTCCATTCTATGAAGTATTCAATGCACTGGGATTAAAAGTTTAATAAAAGCCATATTTCATCAACTACAAAAAAGGGTGTGAGTGTGAGCACTACAAAATAAATCAGTGCAACTGCCATTTAAATTTAGAAATAACACAAAAAATGTGAGATACATACAAAGAAAGAGCTAAAATTATGTATTCTGGTCTAGTTTCTCTTTATCTCTGTAAAACAAAAACAAAACAAAAAAATATTGGCCAATAACTCTACTTCTAAACATATGAAATAAAAAAAAATAAAAAAAATGTTAAATACCTCTATATCCTCCCCTGCCAGACTGATAAGGAGACACAGGATGATCGACTGATCGGTGAGGTCTTGGTTGGAATGGCGTGAATAGACGGGGGAGAGGGCACGCTGTTTGATGGTCGAACCTCGAATGATTCGCAGCTCAGAAGAGCTTGTGCTTTTCTCATCATCAGCATCAGATCCCGCCGATTCTTGTTTCTGCGAATGACAAAATTAAACTGAGTAAGCTGCCGCAGTAAGAGGACAATGTGACAGTTTCACAACTTTTTTTTTTTTACTGTTTTACTTCTATCCATTGAATCAGTATTAAAAAGTGAAAAGAAAAATCTCTATCCGGCTTCATCATAAGAAGCAGACGGTGCCTTTTTCGGCATGTATTAAGGAGAAAAATGGGAAGCAATGTGTAAGACAAAATTAAACCAAGTAAGCTCAATAGTAAGAAGACAATGTGATAGTTTCACAACTTTTTTTTTTCACTGTTTTACTTCTATCCATTGAATCAGTATTAAAAAGTGGACAGAATTATCTCTATCCAAATTCATCACAGAAAGCAGCAGATGGTGCCTTTTTCGGCATGTATTAAGGAGAAAAATGGGAAGCAATGGGTCTATACTTCTCTAAAAATGCGAAACGATTTAGGCACATCAATTACAACACTCCCAGTTATTTTCAAGGGAGATCTAATTCTTTTGAACACCAATCTTGAGTTCAAATTAAAAAACAACTTAAAAACATGAGAATGCAAGCATGGGATTGGAAACACTGGATGTCACCAACAACTATGGTCATAAGGACTGTGGCCATCGGGCCTGATGCCAACAGAATGGAAGGCCCTTAACTTAGTAAATTAGTTTTAAAATGTTTCAAATACAGACCAATTTCACTGTACAATATTATTATTATTATTATAAATTATAGTTGATTCTCATCTCTTATATTATTACTATTATTATTATTATTATTATTATTATTATTATTATTATTATTTATTATTATAATTATTATTTTTATCATTATTATTTTTATCATTATTATTATTATTATTATTATCATGATTATTATTATTATTATTTTTATTATAATTATTATTAAAATCATCACCATAAAAAAACTAAAGAAAGTTTATCATTTTCAGTAGTTTGAACTTAAAATACCTGATTGCTGAGAAGAGAAAAAAATGTAATTAATGACATAAATTAGGTAAAAGATTGCTTTTCAGTCAGGAAATGCATGGGTGAAAAAGAAAAATAGAAACTTCATTTGTAGAAAACTGCTCCACCCTCTTGTTTTATAACAAAGGGCAAAGAGAGATCACAATATGACTTACATTCTTGTTTGGCTGTGTTGACGTTTCTTTAGTAACAGATGTTCCTTCACCGTCCTTTGGTTCAGCTGTGACAGTCTTCAGCATTGTCCCAACCGATGGCGGTGGTGGAGAAGACTTAACGATAACAGATGTCAACATGGGGCAGAGCTGGATAAGGGTATTCAAACAGCGTAGGGCAGAAATTGCGTGTCTCTCTATGGCATTGGCATAAACCTTTCCATCCTGAAGCAGCTGCAAAACAGAACTACTTAACGAGTCCAGACTGGAATCATAGCTTCCACTGCTTGTATACAAGGGAAGGGATTCGGCACTCGAAGAACCCGGATGAGTGGAGGGCAGTGGTGTTGTGTTTGTGCTTTTGACTGCTCGTTTCGAGTGGGCGGAGTGTATCATATCAAGGTAATAGTGGAGGTAGTCACACAACATGGGCAACAGTAATACAGCCCCTGCTTGATGGTATTGGGAATCCAAGATGTGCATGAAGGAACCAGTCTTGAATTTATCGTCTGCTTTAGATTCCAAATTCGAAGATGACATCGATGTCGTTGATGATGATGGTGAAGGTAGTACTGCTGAGGTAGTGCGTGATTTTGTTGACGCAGGAAGAATATCAGGAGCAGACAACAGACCCTCTGCTTGCCTTTTTGATGAAGTGTCTTTATCTGACCCTGAACTTTGTTCAGGAATGAATTCACAATTTTCTTTCCTCTGGAAAAATTTGGTTCTTGGATCCTCTGTGATGAGAGAAATAATATATACACATAATGAGAAATAACAATAACAAAAAAAATAACAAGATAGGACACCATAATATGAATAATAATTCAAATAAAAATGCAAACAACGCAAAAAATCTAAATATAAACATGATAGTACAATAATAATAAATATAGATATACAAATAATAATAATAATAACAATGATGATGATGATGATGATGATGACAATGAAGATGATGATGATGACAATGATGATGGTAATAAAAACAATAGATGTAACGAAATTAAATATTAATAACAGATAAATTGACAGATAAACAGAAAACAGTAATGCACACAGTCGGCTAGACAGACAGACTGACAGATAAGTTCATAATAGGATGAAAATATAATTCCTATAACAACATATTACTGTACAAATGCCTCACTGCTTAGTATTTTAAAAGCACAACCAACTAAATTCATCATACCCAAAATTTGCTTTCCACTACATGAAATCAAAGGCCTCCCTCCTTATACCTGCAGGTTGTTGTGATTCACTGAGAAGGATCTCCAAACCCTGAAGGGCTAAGTTGTAGTTTTCCACGCTCACAACTTGAACAGTACTATCCCCAGACACTGCAATGCTCGAATCTTGTGTGTGCCTGGTGAAATATTGTCCATCCAAGAATTCAACTTCCATGTAAATCAATTAATCCATAACATTTGACTATGAGTATAGAATAAAGACATACAAAAACAGCGTATTGTGATCAAAATAATCTTTTTGTGTAAACTTTAAAAAAAAATAATTTTTTTTAAAATTAAGTCAATCTCTTCCCAGTCACCATCCTTGTTTTGACCAATGTGTTTTGTTTTGGTCTTTTTTGCCAACACTGGATAGGCATATTCTAGATGTGTTCTAACTAGCACCACCTTACACTATGGTATGAAGGTTATCCAGACAATGGAATAATCTTGGTTCAACAGTGGGCATGGAATTAGCTCTCTGAACTATGTTAATTTATATAATATGCTTTTTAGATGTTAGCTTATTATCTATAGTAATCACTGTTTGTCTGTTATTTTTCTGCTGTATCCAGTGTATACCTTTCAGACTTCTTCAACTTCTTCATAAAATCTCTCAGTCAACTAAGTATTCCTGCTAATGCGCCGAAAAGTAAATAGGCAACTAGTATTTACATGTTAATGTTGTATATTTAAATATCTGTTTAAAATCTTCAATATCTTTACTGTATTTTAAAATGACTTGTAGTTTATTCTATAATCTAAAAGTACTGGGCAAGTATGAAGACATACAAATGACTATCTATACTTGAAGATGGTAATGGTTATTTTTCCTCTTGAATTCTT
Source organism: Melibe bucephala (assembly GCA_039654525.1). Taxonomy (NCBI): domain Eukaryota; kingdom Metazoa; phylum Mollusca; class Gastropoda; order Nudibranchia; family Dendronotidae; genus Melibe; species Melibe bucephala. The sequence continues at coordinate 2,219 of JBCJKE010394039.1, read as the reverse complement.
CAAGCAGCTCTTAAATTGCTTTGAAAAGAATGGTAATCTTATTTCTAGCTCTTTGTTATTTGTGGGGTATCCACTGCAATTTGTTCATGTTAATTATTTTTGTGTTATCTGATGTAGTTCTAGTTGTCGGTTACAAATCTACCTGTTTTGTTGGGTTTTCTTTTTTCGTTATATTATCATCTTTTTTTTTTTTTTGGATAATGTGGTTCCCATACATACCCTCTATAATCTAGGACTGGTTTTACAAACGTTTTGTAGCACTTATTTTTAACATGTTGAGGGCAGTCTTTGATAAGGAATGATGTAGGAATGCTAGAAGGCCATTTGCTTTTTTACATGTTGCATAGTTTTGGTTTTACACCTATCAATGATAACACCAATGTATTTTGCACTATTTGTAATTTTTACAATTTGGTTGCGTTTGATTCTGTAAGTTTCTTTCTATTTGATATTGTAAGAGTTCAGTATTTTTCTGGGTGGAATTCCATTGTTGGAGAGAGTTAAGATCATTTTGAAGTATTTCACAATGACTTACTATTTTATAGATCTTTTTCTTTCTTAGTGCAAATCTTTGCATATTTTTTTTCATGGAATTTCAAAAGCCATTCTTTGATCCATTGATTCAGTCTATCCAAATAAAGAAAAAGAGAAGAAAAAAAAAGAAAGAAAGAAAGAAAGAAAAAGATAAGAAAGGGGAAAAAACAAAGGAAAAAAAGGGAAACAAGAAAAGGAGAAAGTTTAAAGAACAAAAAAGTAAAAGTAAAAAAAAAAAAACTGAACCTTTTGGGTTTGAAGGAGGTCAGGAATGAGGCGTCCTTAAGCCGACCATAAGACAAGCTGTCCAGGGTGAGCGAGGTGGACATGGCATGCAGTAAGCTGGTCAAGCCAAGGCCCGCTGGCTGTCCAGACTCTGGGCAGGGATTTATCAAGGCTCGCAGTATGGCATTGCCTTGGTGGGTTGGACACACTGATAATGGAAATGAAGTTATAACATTACATATGACATTCCCTGTTGTGTTTCATGGATTATGATAAAAACATACTTAGTGAAAATTCAGTATAGGGAAGATTTTCTCATTTTTTATTTCAGTTAACACAAAAAGATCCCCCCCCCCCCCCCCTCCAGCTTTGCTTTGCCACTCCAGAAAATAAATGTAAGCTAGAACGATACCTTACAGCTACACCTGTAATATGAAATGAAATGCAATTGTGACTCAGTTTCTATTGTTATCTGAAAAATGCATTTTAGCGCTTTTTGCTCAGGGGGCCAGGTTTGTGATCATTTTGCGGCAGGGGGCCCACATGTAAGAGGATTCAGCCATTAAAACCAACCTGCGTTAAGTTTATATCTCCGGGTTCTCTTTTGCTGTGAAGGACTAGCAGTTGGTTCCTCTGTAAAGGATGATAAAGAAAAACCAGGCAAAATGCAAAAGCAATGTTTTCCGACATTAACGTTTCATTTCCACCAAAAAGATTCAATTTAACTCCTATACTTGATATATGAGCAACATTTAAAGCAAGTTCCCATTTCGATCAATTAAATAAATGTGATTGAATCATGTTTTCCCTTGGTTAAAAGGAATGGTACTTATCACTGGACTAGCCAGTTGTGCTAAAATAACATGTATACAAACAAATTTATCAATTATGAAAAGGAGGATTTGTACAGCTCAGCTCCATGTATGTCTCTTCCTTTCTTTTATATATTTCCTTCCTCATAGTTCAAATGTGTTTTGCAGAAAATCAACACTAAACTTGGCAATAAACATATAATATCATCTAGTACATAAACATTCTATGATCATGACACAGCTTTCAGACCAGTACATGGCAGGTAAGGGAAGCAGCAAATTAAAAAGAGTAAAGTATGCCTTGTTTGACATGAGAGACAAATGGCGGTGAGGTTTTTTACTCACTGAGAGGAATCTGGGGCTGGGCGACAGATTTGGCTGCTGTAGATGTGGAAGGGGATGGTGGTTTTGCTTTGGCTGTATTAGGTATTAGGGTCTGTTGAAAGGAACACAAAGTAAATCAAACATGATCGTGTCTAGTCAAACACTAATCAACACATATAATAATCTACTCTGATGCAATGAAAAAAAAGTTTTTTTTAATCAAAAGAAGGAATACAATTCTTTCCTGAACCTACGTCACATCAAAAGAACAGTATTAAATAATTGTATTAAATAAATATTAAATTGTAGTAAATAAGAAAAAAA
>JBCJKE010392929.1:0-15577 GCA_039654525.1 Melibe bucephala | reverse complement strand
TCTCTCTCTCTCTCTCTCTCTCTCTCTCTCTCTCTCTCTCTCTCTCTCTCTCTCTCTCTCTCCCCCCCCCTCTCCCCACAAACAAACACACACACACACTTTCTTTCATGGTTCAGAAATAACTCACGCCTATAGAAAGTAATTCATTCATCAAATGTAGGCAATAGGACTGCAGGTACTAGTACTAGAGCACCGGAGCGTATAAAACAGCATAATATAGTGTCAGATTCAAGTTGAGAAGGAACGACAGAGGGATAAAAATAAAGGAAATGGTGATAAATACACTGAAAACCAAAATGGAAAAGGAAGAGAAGGACACAGAAGATGACAGAAAGAAAGAATGAGAAAAATAAAGGAAAAGAAGAAAGAAAAAATAAATAGGGTAGACTGGAGAGAGACTTAAGTTGGAAAATGACATGATTTATTACAAAAGAGGACAAGCACTAGCATTCTCCACACCAAGAAATAACAAAAACGAAAGTACAAGAAATCAAGCCATACTGGCAATGGATATGTACATTATTGCCTTCAATCAAATCTCCTTTCATTCCTGTGTTCAAATGTGAAGAAGACAAATTTCTTTTGTGAATGTTTATTTTTCATTATAAATGAGTCATACTGTACATTGATACAAAGAATTCCCGTCCCCCTTCTTACACAACATAATCCATCAAATACACAGCGCACTCGCAGCCACATACTGACATTATTGAATAAACATAAGCAGAACAAAAATTATTGTATATATGACTACCATTTGCAATTCATTAAAAAAAAAAGTTTACAAACTTATAGTAACCAATCCAACACGAATACCATAACTATTACAACAGTAGTTGAAAATGTAATATATTGAAACTTAATTTTACTTAGAGCGCATCATGAAGAAGCTGCCATTCAAAGCTGGCCAACGTCTTGTGCATGAGCACTATCCTAAGCATAACTGTTTGTGTAAAAAGGTGTGGTTGCATGACAATACCCATCAGATTGGTGGATTCTGTTACGCTGTCATCACTACTTGCCATCATACCCATTCAAAATGCTATTTGATACTTCTCAGAGACATTACAGGGTATGAGGGAGAGTCAAAAAAGGGCCCCTTTTCCCCAAAATAGAAGCCTAATATGAATTGTCATGATAAAGTAATCCCAGAAAGTTACTCTCAAAAGCTGATTAACTGAAAGGTATATCTGACAAAGTGGAGCCAATAAATCATTGCCATGATCAGGAACAGAAAGTGGTCCTAAACCTGTGTCCTTGCTTTAGTGTTTCAATTGTTTGCCACTACTGCCGGAATTTAGAATATGCTTTTGATGGTGAACTGAAGCAGCAAAATACCATATACGGCTAGAATCAACCACAGGATTCTCTTATACTGGATTTTGAAATCAGCTATTGAGGATGTAACAGATACAGACTGGTAAAAGAATACTGACATTTTAAGATTCTCTTTCTAAAAAGCTCTTTGGGCTAAATCCTTCCATGAAGAAAATAGAAATTATATGTGCTTCACATTTGGCCAAAAGTCCATTTCTTTTTCTTGCCAAGTACCAATAACTCAAAATAATTTAAGTGACTTTCAGCAGGTTTTGTCATGCCACCACAAGTATTGATTAAATGAACTATAAAGACTTTAAATGACATACCTGACACTAGTAAATCTTGCGACTTTTTTCCCAAAAGTTCATATTATGTCTATCCTGAAGCAGTCTTACCCAAAATGAAAGTACATGTACTAGCCACAGACGTATGCCGGTATGTTTATTCAACAGACATACTTGATAGTAATACAGGTATAAATATTTACAGAGAGATTCGAGGGGAGCAAGTAATCTACCCAATACAAGCTATAAAAATCAGTGACTGAACTGGTGGCTAACATCTTAAACCTAAGAATCAAGAATAAGTCATCAGTGTCTGAAAGGGGTATAAAAATTCAGCTTCTGAGAAGTAAACATGTCTACAAATAAGCCTTGTCAAGAAAATACACTCTTACATTTTTTCTGGTGAACCTGTAAATTGCGATAGTAAGAAAAGTTTCTTTCACAAAAGGGACACATGTGGGGCTTGATTTTCAAGTGCTTGGCATTGACATGACCCACTAAGTCTCGTTTAGACAAACATAATTTTCCACAATAATCGCATCTAAGACCTGTCAGATGACCTCCATACTGGTTTCTTTGAATGTCACCCTTTATACTGTTGAATAAGATGGGGCCTGAAACAACCAGGAAAGTAATGAAACTATTAGGCTGCGATGAAACAATCACTTAAGACATGAGGAAAGTACAGGACTGGGCCGTGGGGTTATTTCTATTTAATTAAACGGAAAGAGTATCAATTAAAAGGAGGTTTACGACAAGTTCTCTTATGAAAGTAGAGACTCGTCTCATATGCAAATCCCTTCCCACATAAATGGCAGATATGGGGTTTCAGATTCAAGTGACAAGAATTCATATGACCATTTAAATGTCTACGCGAGGAGAACTTCCTTCCACATTCGGGGCACTCCACGGTAAGTATACTTCTGTAGTTGCTGCTTCGGAGTTGTATTACACCAGTCACGCTGGGCTTTGCACCAACTTGCTTTTGGGACCTCCATACTAACAAGAGATAAAGATGACAGTATCAATCAACTGCTCAACAGGATTTTAAAGAAAAAACACAAGACATGTTATTACCCTTTCCCTGATTATATTCTACAACTACAAGACGTTTGAAAAATGTCTGACATTGTGCAGGTCTAACACATGAAACGAGAAGGGACCTTGGAAAAAAGAAAGAAATCTCAAAACAGAACCTATATTTCCTAAAGACAAGAACTAGCAGACATATTTGAATTTGCAAGACCTGCGATGATATTCCATATTATTTTTGTAAGGAAAACCACGGTTGCAGAATGGGCATTTGAATGGTTTGATTTTAAGGTGAACAGAATTGACATGACCAGATAATATTCGTTGACTTGAAAACTGTTTAGCACAATAGTCACAATTCATTGTCCTTCGTTTTCTGGTGAGATTAATGGCATGTGGTCCACTCCAAACACGACCTGACCAGTCAATCAGCTCTGAGTGTTTTGAAAGAAGAACAAAATTTTATCAAGTGCTGACCATAAAAGGAAAAAAAAAAAGGAAGACCTGGGCTCAAGTGTGATAAAGACAAGTAATTTCTTTTCTAATTCTGATCACAAAAATTTTTTCTTTTTTAAATTACGAGAAACTATTGGAAAAGAAAAAGATCAAAATCAAACCAGAAACTTAATAGTATTTAGCAGTACAGGCAGCAGAGCATATTTTTTTGTGCCAGTCAAGACTAGTTTGATAAGCAAAGCCCTTAGAACAAAAAGGACAAATATAAGGCTTAATTTTCATGTGAACAGAGTGGATGTGGCCTCTAAGAACTCTTTTGCTGGCAAAGCTTTTCTGGCAAACTGAACATCTCAATCCAATGGACTGGGCGATCAGCTTCTCCACAGCACTACCAATTCCCATCTCAGACTGTAACACATCTGGAAGTATGTCTGTTTACATGATAAGAAAATGGGTTGAAGGTCAGTAAGGGAGGGCAACCAAGGCTTGTTGACTCCAAATTATGACAAAGCAACTAATTACAAAGGAACAACTTTAGATATTCCATGACCAGACAACATGTGTCGGATAAGTCCTTTTTTGTAAACAAACGATTTTGAACAAATCGAACACACAAAAGGCTTTCTGTTAAAATGGCGACTATTGATGTGTCCTTCATATTCCCTTTTTTGGCGAAAATGCTTGTTGCAGTATTCACATACAAAACCCCACTTTTTATCAACCATCTTCCATTCATTTAAATCTGGGTAAATAAAAAAAGAAAGGGGGCAAGGGGGTAAACCATATGCACTATTTTTAAAACAGGAGAAAAACCAACTCTGATGGATAAAAGGAAACTATTTCAAAGCGACCTACTTTTCCCAACCCAAGGATATTCAACCAAATAAAAATCTATTGAAAAAGGGCCCAGGCTGGTCATTGGTGCTCCAAACACAAGCTGCAAAGAAGATTCCTTCAATTATCTAATACTATGTAAAGAACGCAAATGATGACAGAGACTTTTTTCATACGCAAAACATTTACGACATATGTGGCAAGGAAAGGGTTTCCTATTTAAATGTCTAGCATTCAAATGCCCTTCATAGTCTTTCTTATTGTAAAAAGCTTTTGAGCAGAAATCACATGAGAACAGAGGATCTCTGATTCTGTTTCTGGTGGTTTTTCCATTTACATGACTAGAATGCATCACAGCAGGCTTTTCTCCATTCTCGAGCCAAGTGCCTGGAATCATAAAAAAAAAATGACAAAAAGATATCTCTTTACTGAATACAACACAATCCTCAACACGAAAGAGAATCCTCTTGGACCAAATGAAAATGCAGACCTGGTCCACGATGCATTTGACAAAGAGTATCTCAGCTTCTATATGATGACGCAGTCAGAATCCTCATTATACAGTTTTTGCCTTGATTTCAGGGTCTTCCCTTGAAATATGAGTCTACATTTTCTATAGAGAGAGATAATTTTTTTCATCGATTCAAAAAACCAGCCCTGAGATAGAAAATAGCTCGAAAAAGCATACTTTTGCTAACACTGAGTAAAAAAGCCTCCAACATAAACACTAATGTTCCATCCTTTGATGCAATCTCAGGGTTTTTGAATAGGCAAAAGACTTAGGGCAAAGAGGACATTTATATGGTTTTTTATTCAGATGTTGTGCATTAACATGGCCCTCTAAATCCTGTTTTGCTGCGTAATGGTTCCCACAGAACTGACATGTAAAACCTTTTGAACTGATCATAGCAGTACTAGAGAGAGCTCCAAATGATGGCTTGGCTTGAAAGAAGGCATAGTGATGGCCCCTGCCACTGGGATCTGTAACAAGGACAGAAAAGAGACACTAGTTGTCATAGATAGGAGGAACCTGAACCAGATTTTGATTTTGCTATAACCCAAAATAAAGAATGGGAAAATGGACAGAAAGACTAGGGGGATGGTGACAAACATCTCATTAATGAAAACGAGCTAGTCACTTGTAACTTACAAGGCAACCACGAATGTGGAAATTATAACTAGTTTTATGACAGAATCGTTTTCCACAATTGCTACAACTAAATGGCTTTGTGTTTAGGTGCCAGGCATTTGTGTGTCCTTCTAAATCGCGTCTAGTGTCGAATCGCTTACTACAATAGCCACAGCAAAAATTCTTATGACGTATCCTTTTCTTTTTGGTAGGGTTCCCTCCACAAGCTGAATCACTTCTTGAAAATTGGTACCTTGCATTAACCACTCTGGCCCCAATGAACTTAGCAAAACCTGTTCAAGATACAAAATGAAAAGTGCACATTTTATTGACAATATACACTCTTCTTTGTCAGGGAAGTGCAGAGATCCGAACTGCCCTCTACAAGTCTTGGAAAAAAGAGTTGTGTATCACTCTCAAAAACCCCTGAAAGACAAAGCTCCTCAACAAAGCTGGTGCAGTTTATAAGTAATATACATTTCAGGCTAACAGTGCTGCCACATTTCTAACTTTTAAAGTGTTGCTCCCTCATGTCTTTACAATAACACATAGCCTCATGCCGACGCCTTGTTCTCTTGTAGAGAAAGGATTTTCCACAGTACTGACAAGGGTATTCCACTTGAAAAAGATGAACAGCATTCCTATGATCCTTGCAACTCATCCTTGATGTGAAAACTTTGCCACAGAACTCACACTCCAAGCCCCAACAAGGGGAAGAATCTATGCTTTGAGATGTCTCACGATGTTGATAAAGTGGAAAGTCTAAGGCCCCAGCATCAGAGTTAACTGTAATATATGTGCACAAAAATTTTCAATAAAAACATGCAACAAGACTATTGTGACAGCTTAAGTGCACCAGTAGTGGACCTGGGCTCCAATTTCAAAGACCACCCCTGCAACTTGGTAGACCTTTACAACACTGAATTTCAATACTTAAAGACGTACATTTACAAGTGGACAAAATTTGCTATATATATTTCTGAATGATAACCTATACATGGAAATGAACCCAGTTTCAAAATCTGCTCACTTTTTGAAACAATTGAAAAATCTCATAGACAATTCAGAATCGTATAAGAATAAGAGAGTCTGATGTGGAATGTTAAGAGCATGCAGGCTGCCATTTCATTTTACATGTCAAGATGTGTCTCTTCAAACTCTGACGATATGAAAAAGCAATGCTGCAATGCTTGCAGACAAATGGTTTTAGCTTTAAGTGCTGACTATTAATGTGGCCCTGGCAGTCATTTCTGTTGTAAAACTGTTTCCAACAATATGTGCATGAATGCCATAAACGAACACAAGGTTCTTTGCCAATTGCTTTTTGCAGTGACACGATTTCTCCTGGGAAATGGAAACAAAAAGGACTTTCATTGAAGCCAAAACAAAAAGGACTTTCATTGAATCCAAACAAAAATGGCACTTTGCTCTGGTGTTGAAGAAGGCTTTGAACTGGCAAGACTAAATGTGAACTATTTCTAAATTCATCTGCTAACAACTATTTCAGCATTCAGCTATTTGGCAGAGGAAATTGACCAAATTTAACAAATCTATTTGCACATGTTCGACGATGACGACTTAAATTAGTTGCATATGCAAAGGATTTTTCACATGTTTCACAATGAAAAGGTTTGCGATTCAAATGGGTATTCAAATGGCCAACAAATTGATGTTTGGAACGAAATACTTTGGAGCAGTACTGACAAGCAAATACTTTTGTATTTGAAGTCCTCTCTGACAGAAGATCATCAAATAAGGATGCATTTTCTGCAGTTAGCCTTAGTCTAGAAGCTGTGCCCTCAAAAAGATGAGCTGCAGAAGAGACATAAACAGGAGAAATTACGAAAGATGTCAGCACTACTGGGCCTTGGGATGGTTTGACATGGTAGCCTCATCAGGTCACAACTGTGGCAATATATCCATAGTGATAATGACAAAGGAATGGATATGCTATTTATAACCTACGTTAGTAAAATGATAAACGGTTAAATGACATGATGAAAGCCCACAGCGGTGTATGTAGTCTTGAAGGTATCATTTGTGAGGAAAACAATTACAACAGCAGATAGGATGTTACTATAGACGGTTTAAATCAATATAAATCCTTCAGATAGCTTTACAGCCTTGGGGCAGGACAAAGGCATGTCTCTCTTCCTTCTCACGCATTGAAAATAATTTTTAAAAAATGAGGGGAAAAAAAAAAAAGGAAAAAAAGAAAAGAAAGGAAAAAGGACATAGAACATTGCAGTCAAGATCACTAAAATTAACGGGCCTGGAATTTTTTTAACCAGGACTTATTGCTCAAATTATCTTAAGATTGCAAGACAGGTAACTTTTGAAACCCCTTCCATCCATCTATAGAACAGTCAGAACAAAATTTAGAACAAGGCATCAACAAAAAAAAAACAACAAAACAAAAAAAAAAAAAAAAAAAAAAAAAAAAAAAAAAAAAAAAAAAAAAAAAAAAAAAAAAAAAAAAAAAAAAAAAAATCAAAACAAAACAAAAGCCAAATAAAAAGGTAGAAATGAACACTCTTCCTAACTGGTAGGAAATTCCTGTGAACAGCCACATTGAGCAAAACATTCTGAATTGTTTTAGCACATTTCGTCCTGTCATTAAAGAGCTTCTGGGCCTATTCGACCCAATGTCCCTGGGTTGGTCAAAGGCAGCAGAAGTGGAGATGGCAAGTACTAGCATGTGACGTGACTCAATGACCTTCGCGATTTAAGATCAAAGACATTTACCTCTCATCAATTTTCAAGAGAAATACTTGCAAAGAGGAATCTCTTTTGATGAAAAACTTGCATCTCATTAGATTTGACAAGAGCAGCTTTTGTCCTGCTGCTATGATTCTAATGTTAAACATGGAAAATGCAACACAGGAGTAGCCTATCAAAGTTCTCATGGTAATCAGTCTAAATTCAATTTACTTCTCTTTACCGGTGAAATTTGAATAAAGGAGTATTTTTTCTTGCTGTTCATTATCCGGTAATTGGTAATCAAATTCCTAGCCAATCAGTATTAGCAGGCCAAAAGAAAAACCATGTGAACTTCTGAGTTTACCACCTGCCAGCCCAGGCCCTCTCCAACAACAACTATTACAAATAATGTTGGTCAGAAAAAATGTGAGTGAAATGATTTTAGCATGCACTACATGAAAAAAAGAAACAAAAAAGTGACGGAACAGACAAAATCAGTAACAAGACAAACAAACACATTTTGTCTGTACAAGCTTGATTCATTATTACAAAAAAGCTTCACTCACATTGTTTCTCACCCAGATCCATAGCCATTATTTCCTTTTTTACCGTACAATGTAACAGTATTTTCAGATGTAGGAAAAAATGTGTAAAATGTTTATGGAAATATGGCTTTGGAATTGGGTTTTCCACCAACACAGCACACATACGAATACTCATAGAGTAAAGATAACTGTATATATTCATTTATGAAATTAAATGAAATACCAGAAGAGCGAGGACAGTGGGGGAGGGAGGAGAGATTACAGGTAATTGCTTGCGTTTGCTTTATTGGATAAGTGTTTTGACGACACGAAATATGAAAAAATAAAATCTTTAATTCATAGAAATATTGAACTAAAATATTCTTCCTTGTCATACAATGACTTTGTATGATTTTCAAAGGCATATGGAACTTTTTAGAACTTAGTGTAAAGTTTCATCCATCAAATGCTCATTAGAACAAATGTCTTTATCATGAAAAGAAAAATTTCTCTTCAGCCTTTTATACAAGACATCCTTCTACAGCTGTGATATATTGGTCACTCTCTCTAACCCTGATGTCTATAATTAAAAACAAACAACAACAAAAAAGAAAGAAAAAGAAAAAGCTCAATATTTTTTGTCACAAGTATAAGAACAAAACAAACAATCTAAACAATTTGACAATGATATTCCTCTGCTACAATTCAGAGGAAAGAAGTTAGTGTTTATAACACAAACTTCTGCTAGCATCGATTAGCTCAAAAGTGAACATTCTCAGACACCTTTCACATAATATACACATAACTACAGGTACTTTTTTAAGAACTACGATCTTGTCGATTAAAACAGCAGACGCATACTGAAACTGCTTAATCCTTAATGCTTCTTGCACAAACAAAAAAACAATTTTTTTTTTAAATCATTAGTTTAGAAACAAACGAGCTTTGAACCATTTCAAAATTTCTGTGCAAGATAATTATTCTGCTGATCGGTCCATCAAGAGCTAAACGCAAGCAACTATTTATCATCTTTTTCAAAGTCAATGAATGATATCTATTATCTTCCCAACCAAGTTTGCTCCACAAAATGATTTTCATATTCATTCAAAACACTTCCTTTAAATAAAAATACTCAATTAACAGTCAATGAATTATGATAATTTTATAATTTATATTTCAGTCTTTTAAAAAGCATGTTTCAAGAAACTTTTAAAATCTGAAGTTTTGCATCAAGAAAATCATTTTGTGAAACGGCATAAAATGAAACAAATCTGAAAGCATTTTTCTGACAAATTTCGAAGAAAATTAATGGCATTCAAGACATATTAATTACATTTTTGCTAGAGTTTTAATTCACTTCCTCAGGATTGGTGACTTATGATTCTGAGGACATATTTAATTGCCACGAACACTAATACATTGAACAAGAGAATGTTTTACGATTGGCTTACAATGGCCAAATTTTTCCACTAGAAATGTATTAGTGTGATCATGAAAAGAGGAAAACTAAACATGAAAACAAGAAATATAAAGTCTTTTCTGGGCTGTACTTCTTTCATAACCCAAGCATGGAGGGGGACCCATGATGAAAACGCTAAAATCAGAAAAAATGCTTCCGGATTCATTTAAGTGGAAAATTGGAAGATGCATGTACAATGCATTGATTCAGACAGCGCCAGGTATTTGAAGTATATTCAAGAACATTTTTTTTAGTTTCTTTTAAATCAATTCCAGAATGAAAGAAGAGATCTAAATGATCGTATACATGCAGTGCACATACATGAGCTTACTGTGATTTTTATACTTGAGCATTTCTGTATTCATTCATATCTATGATTTATCTTGTTTCCAAGTGTCTGTTTTATGGATCAGAGTGGTTGAATAGAAAGCTATTCAAATTCTCATAAAATATAAAAAACCTGGCACTCTGAAAGAATACACTGTCAGCGAAATGCATGCAACAGGATGATTCAAGTATTTAAGTCTTAGTCTTGAGACTTTGTAAGTGTCCCTGCTCCCCTCTTCAAAGAATATACATCTTATTGCTTCTCAAAATTCAGAATCCGTCAAAGATTACTGAAATGAAAAGAAACAGTTACAGCCATCAGTTGGAAAGCTACAAAAACGATCATCCTATTGCACCTATTTCACTGTCATAAAACGGAAACTTCAAAAGAAAACCAACCTGATGGGTCTGTTCCGTCACCTTCAATTTGAGATGACCCTTGGCCAGGGTCAAACATGTCTGATCGTTCACTACCACCATATGATAATCTTGAAGAACCAGGCATGTTATAAGACTGATTTGAGTACCCTGTGCCACCTGTATAGGGCTGATGGTACATTTGTGGATATAATGAGGGGTCATCTGCTTGATTTCTTTCCTCTGAACCTATAACAAAGAAAAACAAACTTAAGCTTCCTATTCAGATTTTTTCCTTTACTATTTCACTGTTACATGTGTGTATGCTCATATGTGTGCATAATAAATATAATAAATATTAAAATTAATATATATATTAATATATATATATATATATATTATATATATATATATACACACACACATACACATATATGAGCCTTTGCCAATAGGTGGATTCCTAAAACATTGCTCTGGGGGGTTGATGATGAAGTTTTTGAATATACACTTTTTTTTTTTTACTTATGTTCATGTATATCTGCTCCATAAAAAAACGAGCCTGCAGACCTGGAGCTTGCTTACTCATCCGTGCAAGTGATTTAAGGTAGGAGCAACTTAAAATCTTTTAGATATAACCATGATGACACATTTGAATAATCATTTTAAAAGTTTTCCAAAAAGTTTAATTTTAAAACATAAACCTAAAAAACAAATGAAATGCTGAGAGCCAGAATGAATTTCTAGTTTAAAAATCCTCACAAATGAAGAGTCAGAAGAATGAATAATGTTTATAATGAAAAATGCCACTTTATTCATACTATACAAGTATCGGATAAATATCAAACATCTTTTGAACACAACCATGACAAAAATGGGACGATGTTTTAGATCAACTTGAAAACAATAAACAGTAAAAGGTGCTTGAAAAGTAAAGTGGAAACTTGAATACTAAAACTAAAAAGATTGGCTCCAAAATACGATATGATGTATGAATATTAGATTGCGGTGCTGACATAGATGCCTGCATATTCTCTGCCTTTTTTGTACTAATAACACTTCATTATCTGCATTCAAAGCAGTTCTTTCTTGATGAGAATAGTTATCCCTCTTTCTTCTTGGCGGACACCCTGTTCTTATCTCTTTTTAGAGCTGCTGTTCCTCTTACTGTCAGCCTTGTCATCTTTCAAAATGTCTGCATATTTCCTGCCTTATTTGTCCCAATAACGCTTCATTCTCTTTGCATTCACAGCAGTTCCCTTTTTTATCAGAATAGTTATCCCTCATGTTCTTGGCTAACTCCATGTCCTTTTTTCTTTTGACCTGCTGTTCCTCTCTCATCAGCACTGTCATCTTTCAAAGGCTATGTTCAACTGTTGCGTCACCCTGTCCTTGCTGTTGCCTTTCCCTTTTCCTGAAAATGTCATATAGAGTAAATTAGAAGTGTTACTGCCTTGTCCATCATTAAATTATGGACATTTCATGAGGCCAGTGTTTTCCCCTATAAAATAATTTTAGATCAAATTCCTGTTTCTACCTACAATAAGGCTAAAAAATAAAAACATGACAACAAGAATATAGGTGATCAAACCTTAAACTACAACATATTCAATGAGTGAGGTGATGTAGACAATCTAATAATCTATGCAAATCAATTAATAAGAATATATATTTATAAAAGAAAAAAAAATCACTCAATTCATCACATCCCTGAAGAAGAATTCTCTTCTGGTGTTTACATGTAAACCAAGTGTCAGCCATAAGAACAGTGCCACCAATTTTGCAATAAACCCATGATCTCTCAATTGCGATTCAAATGCTACATCAGCAGACCCCTATTTTAGAAAAGAAGCAACATTTCATCATTAATGAATCTAACCTGTACTTTCTGTCTTTCTCACCTTCTGCTCCTCTGACCAATTCTCTCTTTGCTTTTGAGCCTGTACGCTTTCAGCAGCACAATAAGCTTTATCTTTCCTCATCTGCTTTTATAGCTGCTTTACGTCTCCAGTGATATTCTTTGTTCGAGAACTTTGTTTTTGCTGGGACAGCCTCCTGAAGCCTTTTATACAAACTAGGAGCTCTGATTCTTGGAGTGTTTTGTCCTCATTTAGTTTCAAACAATTCCTATCCATCCAGTCTTTGACATGATATAAACACTCCTCGAACATTGATAGTATCTGTAGCAAGTCTCTGGTTTTCAGTGCTAAAGAGTGGTATGTCGTCAACATACTGGTGGTATGATAGTCTAAAATCATGAAAAATCTCTCAAAAGTAGACCTAAGTACAGTAAAAACAAAATTGGCCCCAACCCAGATCCCTGAGGAAATCGATATTTAAAACTGACTTCCTCAAACTTATAGTTACTATGTATCAACAATTTTATTGCTTGTAGAAAGGATTTAATCCAGTCCAGTGCCAGATATACCATATATGAAATTTCTAATCGGTTGATTAGAATATCATGATCAACAGAAGAGAGATCTAGCAGATGTAACACTGATATATATAGACTTTCCATCAATAACGCTAAGACCATTCATGACATAAAAGACTTTCTTGAGTTATTTTGTCAGGCAGACTGAAATGGTTATTCTAATGTCATTAATTTTTAAATGGGAACATTAATTTTTAAATGGGAAAGCAGCTGCTTCAATACAATATTGTCAAGATCTAGTTATCCATTGCTCCGATCCAACTAGTTCAAAGGGAGAAAAATTCTATGGAACTCTCTGTATGAGAAAACGTCTTGTTATAGCAGCTTCCTTCTGTCATAGCTGTCCCTAACAATCCTCTTCTGGGATAAATAGGTTGCTTTGTAAGCTGTCCTTATTTTCACCATTTTGATTCAGCTCTTCTTTTAGCTATTTTTGCTTCGTTTACATCAGAATCAATCTAGATGATGAAGATCATTCCACTTTTCAGAGTAGCATGATGGTCAATGGTATCAATGAAGACATTATTTATCTGATCCTGATTGATATCTACAATGTTTGAAAGCTTGAAACTGATATCACTTTAAAATAACTCAATGTTCATACTTTTCAAATCGCATGTTATCAGTCTCTTTTTCTATTGAGATTCTATTTAACAGATGGTGATCAGAAATAAGTTTGTCAATGTTTGTGATTGACAAAGAATACACAAATTCTTTTTCAGGTATGATATGATTAGTGATGTGACTGTGAACATTTTTGTAAGAATGCTATCACTATCAGGCTAACATTCCTCAAATTTGCAAACAATGACAGACCCATTGCATTAATTAGGTATTTATCTGTAATATATATCAATTCTGCCACCCAAGTTGAGCCCAAACAAACACAAGCTTTCATTGATAGTACTATAGCAATGGGATACAGGGTGATATTCATTATGAATTAATCTGCATTGGAACACAGGGTTCAAAACTGCTATCAGACATAGCATTTTTTAAATATTGTATTTTTAGGCACTGATGACAAAAAACTCACCTTAACTTTAGGAATCCATCGTTCTCCTCTTTCCAATCTTACTTCATGCAGTGGTAAACATGGAATTGGGCAGAAAACCACAACTCTCATTCTTCTGTAGGAAATTTCCTCTTTTTGTGATTACTTCCTTCAGGCATTAAGATATAACAACATCACATGATGACAAGTCACGTGAATTCCGTTTACTGTATAATTAAGCAAGGTCTGAACCTTGAAATCGCCTGGACAAAGACAATATACATTGAATGATATTATGCTCATTCCAGGGCCTATAAAATTGATGCGTGTGACGACTTTATAGGAATCCCAACAAAATGTCGTCATGAGCGGTGTTCAAAGACGAATATTTGAAAGGTCCCAAAAAAAGAAACAGCAAAAGATATAAAAATATTCCTGATGCAGCACCACACATAAGACAGCTATTAATTATAAACTGCAGACTGTTGACCTTCTTAGGATATGTTGCATCGTTGAATTTGACAACAAAAATTACATACTAAGTGCCTTAATATTGTAAAATATGATTTTTGAACAAAAAATATGTAAGATTTCTTCTGATTGTGAGACTACTGTGGGCCTGTTTGACATTATATTAAACACAACAAATATCCAAATTTCAAAATCACAGCATCATTTTAAATGCAATAGGATCCAATTTTGTAAGGAATACGGAAGAAAATACACCTACTGGCAAAGGCTCACATTAAATAAATATATAATATATTGGAAACATATATCCAATTGTAACAAGTGATTAAAAGCATGCATCTTTTGCAGAATGAATGTGTCAAATATCACAATTTTATTAGCTTTTATAGATAATCGATAACCCAAATAATGCATTGATTGCATTTTGCCATCAAGCCCTTTATATGCATACATACATGTGTATAAGAAGGGCCTGATGGCAAAACACAAAAGCATTTTTGAGGGCTATTTTATAATCAAGCTTTAAATATAACACAGAGTGTGAAACAAATAGAAGTTATTATTGACCCAGAGATACAAATACTAATCTTGTATGTCCTTACTTGGACTGGAATAGGGAAAATAATGGACTGAAAAGTATAGCGGTCAATTTGTGAGTATTCTCGCCAAACAGCACGAATCGGCAAGCAAGTATACTCGTTGCCAGGTGGAAATGTGTTAACCCTGGAAAAGCTATCGCTCAACTTATCGAACATAGATAGCCTAGCCGCTACGGGCAAGCGCGCGCTTTACATGGAGAGCGTGAACTTTTGACCCAGAAGGCACGTCGAACATCGACCCTCACCTCAGTAAATGAAAAATTTTGGTTCTAATTTAGTAACATAAAAACAAAGGAAAGTACTAGTGAAATTATAAATAGTAACCAATCAGGTTGTAAGTTAATTGAAGCTTATAGGCCCCCTAGCAGCTTTGTTATGGTTCTGCAAAGTAGGGCATGTGACTGTGGGAAGGTTGCAAGTTAATTGAGGCTTTTAGGCCCCCTAGTGGCTTTATTATGGTTCTGCAAAGTAGGGCATGTGACTGTGGCTAGCCCATTCACTATATTATCAAAGCATTTTACCACGAGCTGGCCGTTGGTCACCGCTTGATCTTCTGGCCATTGTTTTCCGTTTTCTACCCCTTATTTATTGCTGAAAACTATTTAGTTGACAAAAGATATCCTTTATCTTAGCAATCCTACTGATCTTAGGACACTT
>JBCJKE010391818.1:0-15579 GCA_039654525.1 Melibe bucephala | reverse complement strand
GAGAGATAGAGAGAGAGAGAGAGAGAGAGAGAGAGAGAGAGAGAGAGAGAGAGAGAGAGAGAGAGAGACAGAGAGAGGAGATGTATAATGATATTAACAAATAAAAAGCATTCTTCTGATATTGCAGGAACAGTGATTCACGACCGACGAGAAAAGAAGATAATAAATGAAAAGTGCAATGAACGTTCTAGACAGTCGATGGAGACAAAGACAAAAACTATTGAAGCACAGACAATAACAACAATACTGATGAATTATATAGAAAACCGACACGTATTCCCCTCCCGAAGGACTTTAATCGCATTTCGTCACACTGGCGTAGCAAGATATAGACAACAATGACACGTAGTTAACTACAACAAAATATTAATCATTGCCATCTTGGACTCTGAGGTTGATTTCCAGTGCTTCAAAAGTTGCTGTCTAGCGCATTCAACTTTCACAATCTTGAATTGAAGTCAATTTGGTTTTTATTTTGCATCCTCTTTTTATTTTGCCTTTGACGTCTTCGTCCAACATTGTGTTTTAGGTCGTTTTGACTTACTTTGAATTAAAGCCCTAGCGTAGATTTGTCGTCCGAATAGGAGTATTTAGGTTGTTTCAGTGACGTCTAATTGTAGCCTTAAGTCGACGTTTCTTTATTGATACTGGTACCAGTATGTTCTTATATAATATGATGTTTGAGACCAAACTAATATAGTGATAGACAAATAATAGTCATGTGGCCAATAATAAGTGACACATGAATGACGCTAAGGGCAAGAATTGAGGTAAATGAGACAAACATACAAAACAAAGACAAGATGAAACCAAATTAAACAACAAAACAACGAGAACTAATCGTAAAAAACAGAAACAAAAACAAAACAAAACAAAGACCAGCCAATTCAGCGGTAGACAGCGAAATCAGAGAAACGTTAATGTGATTATATATGGCTAGTGGATTGGAGATGATTCAATCGGGTAGTCCCCACGGCAATCAGCAGATGAGCCATCTGAGGAGTCTCTGAAAACGTCGAGTCTCTAGAGGAGTCAGCAGAGGAGTCAGCAGAGGAGTCAGCAGAGGAGTCAGCAGAGGAGTCTGCAGAGGAGTCAGCAGATGATTCTATAGAGGAACCAGCTGAGGAGTCAGCTGAGGAGTCACCTGGGGAGTCTCTAGTCAGTAGAAGAGTGTCTAGAACAGTCTCCACAGGAGTCATCAGAGGAGTCAGCAAAGGATTCAACAAATGAGTCAGCTTTATTTGAATCAATGTACTTGATCCACTTCACCCCAAGGCGATCTAAATGTGGTTATAATGGAGAGGTACGTGAAACGCAAAGAGAAGCAAAACGCGTTTCCTCTATATTAGAGCCTTTACTTTTCCTCACCACTTTTGAGCAGATCGTGTTCTTTGCGTCACCTTAAAAATTGAATTATGAAACTAGTTTTCTTAGCGATTCTTGGAGTCATACTAATATACTTTACATTGCATTATAGTGATCCTTTAAATCATACGGCTATTGCGGTTTAAATAATACCCCTCCATCTTCCTTCCCCCATCTCAAAGATAAAATATCAGTATCGGAGTCGTTTAACGAAATTCACAACTAACATAGTTTGACGGCTTTGTTTTTGGTCCAAATTATCTACTTTTTAGTAGTAGGCCTTTGGCATCAATGTTGTGTTGAAGATCTTTTAACAATAGCGCATTGCTTCGCCTGGACTAGTCTTTCTGATTGAAGTATGGGTACCAACACACCTTTCCCCTATGATCTTTTCCTCTTTTACTTGAATTCAAAGTAAAGAACAAGTCAATAAATCTGAAGTAGAAGAGGTTGTAGGGGTGAATGAGTCCGAAAGGATTGTTGGTAGGAATCGAATTTTGCTAGGGTTTTGCCAGGGTGGCGATCGATATAGCCTGTTCATATCGATTTTAATCACCGTGGACTTTTTTTTTACATGCGCAAAGGCACATAGGACCTCCTAGTTTATTATCCAACTCCGATGGGACTAGGAACTCACCTATCCTGCTTACTATAGAACAATGGGGTGGAAAATCCCTCGAAAAACTCGAATTTCATTTCAAGCCTGCACAACAGGGAACGAACTCTTGACCTTTGATTTGGTGGTCGAGTACATTAACTACTGATGTATCTGCGCTCCTATTTACTTTTGAGTCCATTATCATCAGTGGTGATGCTCATCATTTTCTCCACATAAATCACTATGTCATTGTCTTCCTCCACAGGAGTAAATGTACAGTTAGCATTTGTAGTAATATTGGTGGTACTTTGACTCTATCCCGTCACATAAAGTAGACGGTTTCCATCTTATGATCATCCACTTTCAATAAATCCGCTAGTTGCTACATCTTCTTATCCTTTTTACCAACTATTTTCGTATGTCTCCTTGTGATGGTATCTATCAAGTCTGAATGTTTTCCCATTTTCACTAACATAATATTTCACCTTTGACTTTCCTTCCTCTGTTACCGATGAGCGTCGGATGGAGATGCAGTCTTTTTTGGTAGGCCAGCTGGGGTGTTCTCTCAATTATGATGTTGGCCCTTGTCAGGGTTTCTTTGACTCAATTAATCCATCACTTTTGAGATCGGCATCTTTCTTTGTAGCTTGAGAACATGGTGTTGTGGACACTCACTCAAAGTTGGTTGATGAGAGGCATACGTGATAGATGGCCGAAGCTGGTTGATAAGAGGCATACATGATAGATGGCCGAAGCTGGTTGATGAGAGGCATACGTGATAGATGGCCGAAGCTGGTTGATGAGAGGCATACGTGATAGATGGCCGAAGCTGGTTGATAACAGGCATACGTGATAGCTGGCCGAAGCATTTTAACTTTATTGAATAAACCTCCAGTCAGTATAAAGTGCAGTAAAGATACAGAAGATTTTAAACAGAAACTTAAATAATATACAAGAGTATAAATACTACGGGTCTAATTACTTTTCGGCGCGTTGACAAGAATGCTCAGTTGATTGAGTCTGATAGCTTTTATGAAGAAGATGAAGAAGACATTGTTTTACAATGAAATGGAAACAACAGGATTTTCGCCAACAATTCCTGTTCGATCATTGTTATCGTTTATGGGATTTTCAGCAGTCTTTTATGGAGCTTTATTCTGAAAGTTTCCAAAATTCATGTTTCGAAGACATAACAATACTGTTATCGAAAAAAACGAATGTTCTGTTCAGACTTGAAGAAGCTCCATGTTAATTACTTAATTAGGGCTGGGAACCCGCTTTAACAACGTTGTGCGATGGAAGAGTTGAATTATTGATGACATAACGACATTTCATTGGGCGCCATCATGTAATTCGATCTTTTAATCTGGTGGGCGGGCAAATGGCCTGCTATTTTGTGGCTGTTGCATAAAACTTTGCAAGTGGCGTTGTTTCTTGTGTAAATATAACCCAAAACACCAACAGTATCGTTCATTGAAAATGGAGAACTCTTCCCCACATAAAAATAAAATCATTATATTATTATGACAATGGAACAATATAAATCTCCATGGCTATAACGGAGTGAATAGAGTTTCCTTAAATGTTCACAGATTGAAGTCCAATTGATAAGCATGCGAAAATATTTTTAAATTGAATTTCGAATTCTTCATTCATCGTCCATTGCATTAATTTGTCGTTGAGAAAAAGCCGTTTCTCATAGAATCATCGCATCTACACAGACGACATCTATTTTACTAGTACTGGTTTCATCAGTGTAAATATAATCCAAGCCACCGTGGAGAAATAAAGCTTACAATTTGTAAATATGGAAATACAGAACGCATAAAAATCTTATGACAAGAATGATAACATAGGGAGAAAGGTGAACAAATTGGGATCGTTGCTTAGAGATACAAAAGATATCGAAAATAACAGAAAAAGCCACTGTAAGCAGCGTCCACAAATAGTACATGACAGTACATGTTCGGATCAGGAAATGCCATCAAAAATAGTACAAAACATAAACTCTGCTGAGGGGCATAAAGGATTCCAGTGACTAGGCTGTCAATGACGCTCAACAAGGACCTCAAAAGACTGGCACATAATAATATTATGTATAATAAGCATTATTCTGACATCCAACGACTACCTTCATATATCAAAACGATCGCTTTCTACTAGACAAAAGCGGAGAAATCTATGTTTGCACACGTACCAAGAATGTTGATTGCTCGGCAAGGGGTGGGCGTTGTCATTATGAATTCTTTATGCTGGGTGAAGTGGAAGACAGTGGGGATGTATTTATAGAATAAACCTGCCTTTACCATCAATACCTTTGTATGGACTTGTATGGACCTGACTTTCACCCAAATTTCACCCATTCATTCCAGAGACAAAATCTTGCCTGTCCATACACTCGAAAACCCCAAAACAGAACTACCAAGAAAACTGCCAGCTTGAAGTAAAATCCCGATGACTTGTAGCTTCACACACGATGACTTTGACTGTTCAGGCCGTCAAGACTTCTTTAAATAAGACAAAGAAAGGAATCTAACACTGTGGATCGTGATAATTTAAAGAGGCCCATAGAAAATCTTTACAAAAACAAAAGGAAGAATTTCATTAAGAAAAAAAGAAAGGAACATATTGTTTCCACTTAGAATTACTGAACCCGGGACAATTACACCGAATTGTGTCACTGAGGCAAGCATAGCGTTCGTACCACCAATCCAATCCACTCCTTAAATAGGCTAAGTTTCTTTTTCACAAAATGTTGTTCTTCCTTTTAAAGTCATTGTGAT
The DNA here is from genome assembly GCA_039654525.1 of Melibe bucephala. Taxonomy (NCBI): domain Eukaryota; kingdom Metazoa; phylum Mollusca; class Gastropoda; order Nudibranchia; family Dendronotidae; genus Melibe; species Melibe bucephala. The sequence continues at coordinate 10,833 of JBCJKE010391818.1, read as the reverse complement.
AGCTACTTGTCATGTGAGGAAATATTCAAAGCCGAACATTCTGTTTTGTTTTGACCTTAAAGTGGCAAATTTTTATAAAGTTTGTTTTGTTGTTGTTTATTCAATTTGTAGACTTTTTAAAAATATATTTCATTTTGTAGTTGTTAATCCATGTTGATATCTCCACTTTGGCAGCACTTAGTTATTACGAGTGCTAAAGCTGCGGCAGACAAAAAATGTCTGTAAAGCTTATTTTCCAACCTGCATATTGGTTCCATATAGCCGTTTTATTTTTCTCCTTGTCCAAGGAATGAGAGAAAATGCTTAAAAAACAACAACAAATTTTTAATTTTAATTCGACACTTCTAGCGGATTGTGATTTACTTACAAAGATCTCTCAAGGTCAACGGATGTTGGAGAGCAATTTACCATGATAGTTCGTGATTATCAGACAAAATATTAGATCCAACAAACTAGATCCAAGCAATTTAAATAGGCCGCATAGAAAATATTTACAGCTACAGAGGGAAGAATTTAATTAAGAGTATAATAAAGAAAAATAAGAAAGAAAAAATTCTGGTTCCTCTGAGAATTGAACACGAGACAGTGACACCGAATCATCTCGCCGAGGCAAGCGTAGCGCTCTTACCACCAAGCCAATCCACTCCTTAAAAAGAAGCTTCTTGTTTCCTGATTATATAGCGTCAGATATCCATGGTAGTGATGGGTAGAGAAAGTGCTAATGTTCCAATTCGGAACAGTCACCAAGCTAATGTACTGACAATTTAGCTCGGTGTTGAAATTCAACAAACATCTATTTAGGCTATTCACAACGTTTAATATGTAACAATGAATAAATCTATGCTGCCTGTATCAGTTATAATATCTCTGCCATAGACTGTGTTCTCCCCACTTTTTAAAAATATACTGTTTTATATACATAATATACACTTTATTTTGTTTCAGAAAGATCTTTCTGCATAATGTACACTTGAGCACATTCCATTCCAGGACCACACCCGAACCTTTTCCTACCTTCTCGCGACGTAAGTAAGCAGAGTGATTAATTCACTAACCTTACACACTCACAACCATGTACGCACTCATGTACTCATACACATGTCCAAGTCCGGTATCAACAAATTGCTCAAGCCCATATCTCCGCTCTCCCTACAATACAATGCACAGAAACAAGAAAAATTAGGTCGCGAGGTTGCATGTCTCTAGTTTAATTCCTTCAAGTTAAGGAAGATTACAATAGGCGTTGTCGAATGTTGTAAACGTGATTCACATCTCAGTGAGAAAAGGGGGATGTTATTTCATCGTGTGCTTTGTGCATTAAATATCATAACATTCATTATGACATCATAAGATGCAATTGTGAGAAGAAAAGTCGGAAACGTTATAGATATACGATTTGTTTTACGCATATGAAAACAAAGAAAAAACCCCAACAACAAGCAAACAGTCGGCCAGTGATTTTAATATTTAGTGTTACAAGACGGGGGAGGGGGGGGGGGTTGAGGGACTGAGACGTACAAAAGACGGAATGCAACGTGATCTTAATCGTCTATGTGGGAATACCAAACAGAACTGTTGAGATCTAAGAAGACACTTTTAAATTACTAATAGGGCCATGCTACCTTTATAAGATACACAACATAGAGATTGCCCCATATTAGTGCGGTAGTGATGTCGAATTATTATTATTATTATTATTATTATTATTATTATTATTATTATTATTATTATTATTATTATTATTATTATTATTTTCATTATTGATACTATTATTATTATTATTGCTTTTATTATTATTATTATTATTATTATTATTATTATTATTATCATTATCATTGTCACTGTTATTATTGTATCATATTATTATTATTATTAAATAATGATGATGATGATGATGATAATAATAATAATAATAATAACAACAACAACAACAATAATAATAATATATTAACAATAATAATACAATAATAAGTAAATAAATTCCCCATATTATCCCCAAGGGAGATTTCTCTTTAAGGTCTATTCCAAAAGAAGACCAGAATAACCCAGGCGTCAGCCACGGAGCAGCGCCACGAACGTGGGTAAATAAGGGTGAATTTTCTTGCCCAAGGATTAAACCGGATGTCAAAATGGGGGTTGGAACCTCGGACTCCCGGGTTGCAGTTCAATGCCTTGACTGTTGCGCCACCTGCACCCCTCCCCTTCCCCACCCTTTCTTTAGAAGACTTTACGAAGACATTATACATTTGTTAAAGACAATGATCAAAGGGGCTGATAGTAACTCCTTTGTCAACAGTCCAGACAGACCAACAGAACAGTACATAAATAGCGCCTAATAGGAATATCCCCACCTATGTGCGAATGACTTGGTTTTCTAAGCTTGCTACCCGAGTCTACGATATGAGTTTGGAGTCTGAGCCCTCGTAAACCTACTCAAGCCAGTGTTATTTTGGCTACCCACATAAACCGATTCCATTAACATGTACGACTGCTCATTACTGTAACCAATCCAGGCTCCTGCTATCGCTAACAAAGGCCATCGCGTGAAACCGTGGGGAATTCCTTTCATCGCCTCGTGCCAATGCTGTCAAAATCGGCTTTGTAGATCTATATCATTTTATCTGTCTGTTTCTTTTCCGGTTACAATATTTTTCTAGTGCTTTTCCGGTTATAATATTTTTTCTCGTGCTTTTCGGGTTATAATATTTTTTCTCGTGCTTTTCGGGTTATATCTCGTGCTATTCGGGTTATAATATTTTTGTTCGTGCTTTTCGGGTTATGGTATTTTTCTCGTGCTTTTCGGGTTATAATATTTTTCTCGTGCTTTTCGGGTTATAATATTTTGCTCCTGCTTTTCGGGTTATAATATTTTGCTCCTGCTTTTCGGGTTATAATATTTTTCTCGTGCTTTTCGGGTTATGATATTTTTCTCGTGGTCAAGCCATCCTTGTTACAGGACATGTCGATGTGACCCCTGGAATAGTGGGAAAGTTCATGAAACTATCTGGCTCGGCATCGATTGCAAGATACTTTGATAACGATATTACCACTGCACATTGTGCGTTAGGGTGAGACGCGAGGGAGTTCATAATGATTTTATTCACAAGGATTTTTAATCATCTATTTGGAACGTGCTGATATGAGTATTAGGAATCGAAGTGTCTATTCCCAACCGGTGTTTTGGGCTATCATACTATTAATGGCCTACGGGCGGTATCACTATCAGTACAGGCTGTTAGTATCAACACCGGTTGGGAATAAGCACATTAGGAAAAGTAGATTTAAAATTCAACGTGATATAAACCCGATCGTTAATTAGAAGATTTGACAAGAGAAAAATGCTCTCGTTACTTTTGCAACGGGGAGTTCTATCAGTACTTTTACAAAGTTATCGAGTGACTTTTTAAAGTATAATATTACAATAAAACAACAGAGCATCTTGATTTAACCCTTTACTGACTTTATTCTCACCATTCTGATTTTTTTCTGTCTATTGTTTGGTTACTTCTTCACTTCTTTCTCTCGGAATTGTATTAGTAATTTTGTTTTCGCTGCCTCCTTTCCCTCTCGTTCCATTTAATGCTGTTCACTGTAGAGTTCGTCCATGCTGTTGGTCTGTCCATGCTCCTTGCCCTAGTCTTGGTACACTGAGACAGTTAAAAGCAAAGAAACACCTGCATCTTCTACCTTGGTGTACCTCTAAGACCTTTGCCTCATAACTCTAAACATCATCATCACTAGCAGAACGGTTTCTTCGATGCATCCTCATGAATGTGTAAAATATAAAATCCCTCTATATCTATAGCTTTTCCCGAAATTTCTTACAATAGTACGGCGTGTGACGTCGTTGTGAATCTGGTTTATAAAGATTCGGCTGGGAAAGTCATAATAATATTATTATTCGCTTTAATTCTATAGATTTGACATCATCATTATCATACTAAATTTTAAAATTAATTCATCTATTCTGCAGATCTCTATACACGCCTTCTTGGATTATATTTTATGTATTGATACTATCTGTCATTGTTTTGTTCTGTTTGAGTATCTGCTCATTTATAATAATATGACAGAACCATTGCTTCAGATTTTTTTTAATGTCTGAGAATCTAGAAACGGTGATTGTAAATTCGAGGTATGAATGATCAAACCGATGTCAATAGACGCACTGTAACGTGAAGTAAGCAAAGCATCTTTGTTGCCAACATCAGCCCTTTTTGAAATTAATGAGGGATAACTGCAGGCAACTTGAAATTACTGCAAAGAACCGTTTTTCTCCTGGGATTAACTAGAGCACGATGCTTCCGTTGCGATTCAGATTTGGTCCTGCCTTCGGGAGAAAAGCATATCCGATGACGCATCTTTGTTCCCCTGAGCATCTGTTGCCTTCTTAAAGTATTTTTATACATCTTGTATCGATTTGCTATTGATCATTGCTGCGCCTCTAGTAACGATGGTGTTTACTCCCTTCTGGCAAAAGTACACCGCTCCCATATCATTATTCCTGCTGCAATGCCTGTATTTTGTCGGACTGATGTAAACAGCTAATTTTGGAACCACTCGTTGCTATTCAGTAGTAGGAAGAACGACGAGAAGAAGCGATGGATAGAAACAGATAATAATAGTATCATAATGCTCTGTGGAATTAAATGCTGGTGACATAATATATTTTAAATATGTAATTTGTAATGAAGAATTTGCAGAGGGTTTTTTATGTGGGATTTTTTTTTATTTTGTTTTGATTGGTTGGGTTTTTAAAATTTGTTCATGTTGTTGTTCTTGTTTCGTTTGTCTGTTGTTGTTTTTTGTTGTTGTTTTACGGACTACAGTTTTTGTTTGTTGTTGTTTTTTGCTTTTGTTCTCGCACTGCCGCATCGCTGAACTTATCGAACTTGGCTGCCAAATTCTGGTGATAGAAACTTTAATTCTCGGATGTTGATCGATTTTACGTTCCTTTGCTCTCTTTTCATCCGCAACGAGATTGTCCGATATTGAAACGGTTAAAATGGAAAAAAAAACAACAACAAAAAAACCCAAAACAAAACAGAAAACAAAACAAAACAAAATAATATAGAGGGATATGCGTCCTTAAATTTTAGACAGTCCGACAGAAAGCATATTTGGCTGCGTACCAATCCCTTTGTAGCGGCAAAGCATTAGAACTGCCTGACACATTGCCATCAGATATAGACAATTCCACCCCATGAAAATGACACTGCAATTAAAGACAGAATATGAATTCCAGAAAGAAATTGGGATTGGACGCAAACTTCGTGCCAACCTGCCTTGCCAAGAAAAGCATATCATTATAGTTCCTACCACCACACCTCTCCTTCTCCTTAAACACTTTGCACTTCATTGTATAGACTAATGATAAGGACGTCATCTAAACGACTAAATTATCTAGACTATAATAATCACAACGTTGGCACAGGGTTGGACAGGTTGAGCCAATTGATAGGTTATGTACACTATTTTTTTTTCTGTCCATTTTATACATTGCTCATACTCAATATTTTTCTTCTTTGTATTACTTGATAGCATGACTCCACATCCTATATTGGCGCCTCAGGCCTGGCCCTTGACCTGAAGCTTAAATCTAAGCTTAACACTAAATCTAGAGGTCTTGTTTCCCATCTCCTCCCTCCCTTCTCGTTTTCTTCAAAAGTTCATCCTACTCCCCCATTTCCCACACCATCAACACCCAATAAATCCCCAAAGAACCCAGTTACCATCGATCGATGTTTAACAACAGGTCCTCCTAGAACCCTGAATAAGTCAGATGACGTCATTCATGTGGCTTGGAGTTTTTAGCCCATTCGGCTCTGCTATTTATTTCTCAGGCGAGAATGCTGAACATAGATAACTCGAACACGGGGGCAATCGAACCAACGATTATTTCAGACGTATATGCCCAACCCCAAAGAGTTCAACTCCTCAGCGAGTAGATCTATGTGTATTTTCGATGAATTTACCTTTCTTTTGTTTTAGTTTCCGGCTAAAATAAAATCACAATCTGGACTGACTGTTTTGCATTTTTTTGTTTGCTTTTGTTTTTTTAACGATACGAACAGGCCAAAAGCAAACAAACAAGCATTTGCAAACAACCTGCCACCTCCATCCTCATCTCTTTTTCCCTCCAAAAACAAAACAAAACAAAACAAAAAGCAATAACCGAAAAGAAGAACAAAGAAACGAAACAAAATAGAACGTTTTTATAAACCATTTTGGATTAGCTTGGCCTTTGACACACCTGTCAGATAAAGTTGATAAAGTCTCAAAATTGCCGGAATTATAAGATTTTGATATTAATTGTTTAATGCAAATGTTTAATGGAGTGAAGGAAAATAAGACTATGAATGGTGGATGATAGAGTAGGCCTTTTGCGTCAATGCTCATGCTGACGATCTTCTAGCAATGGATTGCTACGCCTGGGCTAGTATTCTAAGAGAAGTGTGGGTGCTCAGCTACACTCTCTTCCCTTCTGATTGTTGCTTCTTCTAATTGAGTAATCAACTGGTCAATAAGTCTGAGGTAGAAGAGGTTGTAGGGGTGAATGAGTCCGAAAGAACTTTGGTAGGAATTGAATTTTGCCAGTGTGGCGGTCTGCTCTTTTCGATTTTAACCACTTTCTACATGCGCAGGTGCACATGGGACCTCCAACTTTATCGCCCGTCTCCGATGGAACTAGGTACTCATTTTATCCTGCCTACAACAGGACCAGGAGGCAGAAAAATCTCCGAAAAACTCATTTTAATTCAAGCCTGCACAGCCTGAGAACGAACCCCTGACCATTGGCTTGGTGGTCGAGTGCCCTAACCACTGATTATAGCGATACCAATAAGTGCCGTAAAGTGTGGTTGTACCGCCCTTCTTTTTTTCTTCTTTTCTTGTTGTCGTTGTTGTTGTTGTTGTCGTCGTCATAGCAGTGCGTAAAACTACCACTGTGTGGACTGTCTGGAGTACGTCAGAAAACCTTAAAATCACCAACAATCGTGGAATATAATAGTGAGGGAGGTGGGAAAGGGGGGGGGGAGGCGGCGCAGGGAGTGAGAGAAGGAGGAGGAGGAGGAGTTCCAATCACCCGAACCCACGCCAATCCAACTTAGCTCGAAATCTCGATCAATTCCCCAATATGCTTATACAGTTGTCCAAACGTACGGGGTTTTTTTCTCTGTGTATATGGCTGCTTGTGGAGTGTTTTTTTTTTATGCGTGTCGATATGTCTGTATGCTCATAATGATTTGTCTGTTTGTTATTATCCGCTTGGGTTTTTTATATCAACATGTATCTCCCCGTATGTGTATAATGGATAATTAAAAAAACAAAACAAAACAAAACAAAAATACAACAACGCGTGTCCAATCGAATGTTTCTATGCTGTTGTCCTCTTGTGCGACAACGCGAGGGAATAAATAACGCAACTTTTGTGCTTGGCCTTGTTGGTGCTATTTTCATGTTTGCGTCTGCTTCCTGTGAGCGTCTGCCTTTCGAGCTTCTCCAATTCCTATCACCATAACAGACTGGGGAATGTCCTCGAGACGTCTGTAAACAAAATGGCGGAGGCTCCCACCATCGTTGTGGAGTGCATTGTTGTAAAAGATCGCACGTACACATTTGAGCGTAAATCACTAGGTCATATGCCCATGCCTGAGGGGTGACTGAATGTGGCGGTATCTCTATACTTTTATGTTTTCCGACGACCTTGAAGAAGTAGTTGAATTCACATACCACATCCCGTAACTCCTATCAATTCCTTCAGGCAAGTCAATGGGTGTGACACTTTTAAAATCCTATATTTATTTCGGAAATAAAATAAATTTCTTATGGGCGGCTCCTTTGTGGACGTGAGATTATTTCCAAATATATCCATATTGGCTGTCAAGTTTCCTAGTGTATGAACAGAATCTACGAAATTTCGCAGTATTTCTAACATGAGTTTAACATCCTTCACTCCTTTTATGCATTTATCCCTGCTATTTATTTACATTAAGTCGTTGACTAGGTCCTAAAAGCTTATCATCCATTCTTATCACGAGTCATCGTCAGTATTTATCGCTATTTAGGGCCTGCCTAACGCATTCCTTTGACTTGATTCTATGTTCTAAATGTCGCCGATTATTGCCATAGAGAATTTAAATTGGGATAGTTCGTTTTAGCGTGACAGGTATATAAATTCATTTTCAGCGGTGCTGGGCTATGGATGCATGTTTTCCCAACCATGTCGTTCTACATTAAAATGTTGATGACTCTTTTTTAGTTTATAGCATAGATCCGACTTGACGGCAGCCTAGAAAATAAAATAAAATAAAAAAGGAGCGAGAGGGAGAGACCATCATAACTTATCGATACAACCAATAAATAAATGCCTTGATAAGTTATGACCCTGTTTTCAATAAGTTCATGAAACGTTGTTTAATTACTTCATAATATTAGGTCAGATTTCAAACGCATTCCATTCTCCGTTCAATGATCCAGAGACGTGTGTGACATCTTCGCAAATAGTGGAACTAGGTTTGGGCTATGGGGTCTGTACATCTCTACGTATACACGTGCTTTTAGGCAGGGCTTATGGGAAAAAAAGGGGGGACGGGGGAAAAGCTCAAACTGGATTTACTTTCTTTTAAACAAAATCCCATGAATTCATTGTCGTCACGATTTGTTTGTCCTGCTTTCTATATCAGGCCTGACTTCTTTCTAAGGTCTCTCTATGGTCGCCAGGGACATCGTTGTTGTGCCATACAATAGACATCTAATTATGTCCTCTTTAGAACTTGTCTCTTTGTCTTCGTGCCTGTCTCGACTCATCCCCCCACCCTCACCCCCCCCCCCCCCCCCCCATCTGTCCATCGGTTTCGCTAGCACCCGCTAGGCGGGGTTATTGAACTTGTTCAAGTGAGTGACAAAATGCTCGACTTGATCATACGAGTTCAAATTTCCTACAGGAATACTATCTAAACGCCCGCTCTCCTACACCTCTAGATGTGTATTCAGTTTAGTTACAATATCTCTTTTCACTCTCAGGTTTCAGTACTGAAAATCACTGCCATATACACTGTAGTTGGTAATAATAATAGGCATGCCCTGTTCATGATTTCCAACACATTCAAACAGCTAGTAATGCCAACCGTGCTCATGGTTGGACAGTGAGTCGGTATAGAAAGAAAGACAAGGATTGCCACAAAAAGAACTGTACATGATAATAAGAACTAAGAGAAAGGTCTTTGTAATGGATAGAAAAGGAAAGGAAAATAAGGAAGTGAAACCTAAACGTGTAAAAACGTAGCTTTAAAAACATCGAAAATCACGTAAAATATTAAAACGTAGCAAAAAAACCAAAACAACAACAAACAAACAAACAAAAAACCCAAACAAAAAGAAACAAACAAAACAAATTAAAAACCAACAACAAAACAACAACAAAAAACCTAAACAAACAAAAAACAACAACAATAACAACAACAACAACAACAACAACAACAACAAAACAACAACAATAACAACAACAACAACAACAAAACAACAGAAAGGAATGAAATATGCTGCAAAAACTAATTCCATTTAGAAGAACAATAATACCGCGATGCCATAGATAGTTGATGAGCCCAGATGAACGACACTATTTCAACTTATTAATTTTATTTAACCTATTCGAAAGGGCGAGTTCATAAATAATTCGTCAAAGTGATGAACTTTCTGGACTGAAGGTAGATGGCTACAATGTTGATAATAGGCGTCATTCATAATGTCAATATCTTTTCCGACAGAATGTGAAGAAGACCTCCAAAGACCTAGACAACGTCGTCAAAAATGGGGCGCTCTCCTTATTCTAGCAGTAAGGTCTCGCCATCCTTCTCTGTCTTGTGAGAAGAATGTGGTCTTATCTAGGTTGTTGTTTCAATGGGTTTGTGGGTCGATAAGTGCGAAAACTCAATTGAGCATACAATTTAATGTTGTTTTCGGTCTTCCTCTAAATTTATGGTCACATTGGATGAAATACGCTCCTATTGCTGTAGCTATTGGCATACATTTCTCTTTCTCTTCACAGAAAATGATCGAAGAAGTTCCATCAAGCATCGGATATTTGCAATATTTGCAAACAAAGAACATGAAGAACGCGATATTAAACAATGAATATAACAATCAATATAAACAGTGTTGAGCAAGTCGACTGCTTCATCTATCTTGGCGATCTTCAGACAGATATTGGAAAATGTGAAAAAGAAACACTACGGCGAATCAACATCGCAAAAAAAAACAAAAAAAAAACAAAAAAAAACAACAACAACAAACCCAAACAACCAAGTCTTAGGACGTAAAAAAAAAAACATATTGAAAAACTTATAAAATACATCAGGGCTATATTGTTCTCTGGATCAGATACGGGGTCCTTAAAAAAAACTGCAGTAGAAATAAAGGTCATTGCATTTGAAATGCGGATGTACAAAAAAAGTAGGAAGTCAGTTACTTTAAAATGTTGGTCTAACAAACATAAACCCCCTGACGTCTGTATAAAAACGTTGACTGGCATAGCATGGTCTCATTAGACGGTAGAGCCTCGTCCACAGGATGATCTTGAAGGGAAAGGCCAAGGGCAGAAGACAAAGGTGGACAAGAAGACCATTGTGGAGATAAACAAAGCGCTCGATGCTAGGGGCGCAATTAATGGATGGGCAACTGGCGGTCGATCGTGACATTCGAGAATGATGCGTGCGTGTGTGTGTGTGTGTGTGTGTGTGTGTGTAGGTGTATGTGTGTGTATGTGTGTAGAGATAGATAGATAGATAGATAGAAAGTGAGAGAGAGAAAGAGAGAGAGTGGGAGAGAGAGAGT
>JBCJKE010390710.1:4749-15591 GCA_039654525.1 Melibe bucephala | reverse complement strand
TTTGACAAATATGTTAAAATCTCAATTTCGATGTCCTGACCTAAAAATGGTCTATTCCAAGTGCCGTATTTCCCCTTCATGGTGGATTAAATAATTGAAAAGGACAACATCACAGAGAGATCCTTTTAGTTTCAGAGGAAACAAGGGAACTTTGTCAATTGTATATATATAATATACTATGATGCGGATTATGACAAAAACTGTCTCCTGCTTTGTGCTATATGTTTTATCAATGAAATGAACATTACATTAAATCACTTAACATTTCTGTAATTGTCTCTTTCTGTAACCATTTGTTTTCTCAGCGAAAAGACACTTTGTTGACTGAGCTTCATCATATGAAAAAATCAAACTTTCTCTATGACAAGAGAATAGGGGAAAAAGATACATCATTAAGTGCTGATGAAAAAATGATACAACGCTTTGCCAAAGAGAGAAAGGTGAGTATGGACAGCATGTGTCCTATTCAGCGTCATTGAAACTTTGATAGATTTATTCTAAGGAAAAAGAACTGTTCAATACAAATCAATCATTTCAGGATTGGTCCTTGAATCCAAATACCTTGTAAGAATTGTCTGTTTGGATCAGTGAGAGTTAAGTTATCAAATGATCTTAATGTAAATGGAGGTTCTCTATCATGTTCAGCATTTCATTATATGTATTATAACGAAAGTGAAATATAACCCATCTGAGAAAGAAGCAAATAAAATCATAAGCACAGAAGTATAAAAAAAAATAAAAAATTGCGTCAATGACCAAGAGGTGAAGAGTGCTTTCATTTCTTCATTTAGCCATAGAATTTCCTGTGAATGATCTTTAGAAACTACTCTAGGTATACTATGCACATTTTATGGAACCTTGTAAAGAATTGGCTTTTGTCATGAAGTCAATGGTTATAATAGAATTAAAGGGAAGTCAAGCATTGTTTTTCCCACTTCGATTTATAAAATGTTTTCCATATTTTTCAACAGAACCAGGCTGAAAAGGGAAGTGCATTTAATTTGACTGAAGAGGAAGAGGTGCTTACCCATTATGGACAGTCCCTGGCAGAAAATCTCAAGGATACCATTGGAAGTGATGACTCTGATGATGGAGATGACACATTGAGGAAGAAGACAAGTATCTATCTATATATCTCTCATTGTAACTTCTTGCAGTTTAAACCGATAATTGGATCACAGCTTTTAGAGAACCGTCCTGTAATTGGAAAAATGTACACGGAGAGACTTTTTCTACGATAGTTAATTAGTTCATAACCAAAAGTTCAGATAAAATTGATCATTTTGACGTTCATTATACCATAAAACCCTCAAACTATCAACTGTCTTATTCAGATGCTGTGATGTCATTATACAGTATGCTAAGCTTACACATGTGTTTATATTGCATTTGCATATGATAGAGATATCGCAGAAATGACTATCCTATTGATTAATCCCCGAATATTGTTGCTGATGTGATGAAGGGTGCAGTCACATGTTGAATGTGACCACCCAACTGGACAATGACAAAAAAGCACATTTTGCGTATTGTAACAAGTACTATTGGAAAGTATTTAGATCTATGCACTATACATGTACACGCATTGAAATTTCAGTTATACTTCATAAAGATGTACTGTACTGTATTTTTGATAACCAATCAATTGTAATATACAATGAATTCAAGAATCCTTAAGAGTAAAGTGGATTGATAAGTTAGTTCCATACATCTATGCTTTTTACCATGATATTGCTGAACCAATAAAGCGGCTTTAATGTGTCATAGTGGTAATATAAGGTTTGAACACTGATGATAGTATTGAGGATTTGTAGTTATAGATGAAGATCTGAAAAGGTGGTCAGTTATGCTGTTTGGTTGTATGCATAGATCTAGAACTGTTTATATCTTGATTTAGATTATATGTGAAGGAGATGATGATGAGGCAGAGGAATGATGTTATGGGCCAACACTCTTCCCATTTCATTGATTTGCAGTATTTTCCTCCAAGAACCACTCACAGATGCTAGGGGAATGAGTATCAACAGTATTAATGTTATTAACATAAAAAATATATGTAGACAATACTGTCATTTTCGCTGAAACAAAAAAGAACAATAAAACTCTGATCAACATCTCAGCAAAATGCCTAGAAATAGAATATAGAAGAAGAAAAAAGTCCTTAGGAAGAATACACTTTTAATGCCATGTTTCGATGTGTGAATATTCATGGACACATCGTGTAAAATTATTTTGCACAGGATTTAAGTTTGGATGTCTTAATTGGAGTGAGAGGTTTACTGGTGAAGGAGTAAAAAAAAATGCTATGTGTGTGTCTACGTTTTATTTGATTGTTTTATTAGATTAACCAGTTGAAAGGTCTTTTTCTCAAAGTTCATTAAAAATGATACACATTTATTATATTGTTGTCCAGATTTTTACTCATCAGCCAGTCGTTGTAGAATTACCAGCATGGCTGTTTAGCAATATTCAGCAGTCTTACATATCACATTACAGGTTTTTTTAAATTTACAAAATATTATTGTTCTGTGAGATGTCCTACTTAGAGTTAAAAATATTGAGACTACTGGTGCTTGATAGTAGTCTTATATTAAAAAAAACAAAACAACAACCCATGCACAGTGAAGAAATGCTTTCACTGCACATGTATCATTTACAGGTCAACTTCAGTTTGGAGGTTTCTCTAAGGAAGGCGATGAACCCAGTTGGAAAGAAAAAATGAAAGAAGTTATAGCTGATTCTAAAAAGCAGAAGGTTTGTTGTGTATATAGGTTTTCTTCCTGTTAGGTTTCACTAAATGGAATATGGAAGGTTCATTTGAATGTATAGTATAGACACATTGCACAGGGGATTATCATGCCCCAGTTTTTTCTTCTTCATATTTCTTTACAATAAAGGTAGCCTACAATGTGTGTACACTTGCTATAATATTTACACTATGGCATGTTACCACATGGCCATAGTCTTTGTCTTATCCTCATTCACACACACAATTTTGCTCACAACCCTGCCGGCCACCAGCCTAGGCTAGGTCTGGTTGTCATGACATGATGGTATTGTGACACGTTGGTAGAGTGCCATCAACAAACGAAAGCAATCCACAAGTGTGGCATTAATTTTTCGAAGCTTGATTTCTAATTTAATTGAAGGACCTTTTCACTATAAAAGTTAACGTTGGCATCTCTTAATAAAAACTTTGTCATAAGACAAACTAGTGAGCTAACTTTGAAAGACAATCATGCCATGGGACAGCAACATTGTTGTTAACATTTTTATTATCTTTTCAGTATGAACGTCAGTTGGAAAAAGAAAAGGCTCTGGAAGCTACTGTGGAACTGGATAGAGGTTGGCGTGACGTACTGTCCAGCATGAAACCCTTGGTAAGTTACATATCATTTCTCATCACATTTTTCCTAAACGCTTTTTTATTTTGTACTTGGCGTTATAAATAACGCACCATTACTTGACCATATATGGAAGTGGATGTTTTCAACCCGAGAGCGAATCAATGCTTATTGAGATGGACTTCGTTTATTCCTCTATCTAGCAATTTATGATAGTTAAGACTCATCTTCTATTGTTGAGTTGTACTAGGCCTATTCTCGCATTCACTGTTCATAGTGTTAAAACTTTGAAGGTGTTGATGTGTATGTAAACTGTGCATTTCAAATGTTTACAATTTTTATGATATTAAATACTGTCCCGGAAAGTCAGCACCTCACCACTCAATAGCTCAATATTGCTATTATGCTATCATGTAATATACCATGCTAGACATGTCTTAATTTTATTTATCTTCATAGTATGAATTTCCAAGGCTTAATGACTTGAATCTCTAAATTGTACTCTTTTAGTCAGAATACCGCTTTTTTACTCCTTTTTGTCGTCAGTCCTACTCTTTAAGGAGGTTGGCTGCTCTGTTCTTTTACTTGGCTTTCTTATTCTTATAAGCAGCAGTGACTGTCCCTCCCCACACGCACGCACACTTTGTTTTAAATGAAAATAAAAACGATCTAACCATATAAAATATATATTTTCTTGTATCGATATGATCTCAAACCTCAACTTCAAATAATGATAATAATACAGAAGTCACCTCATTTTCAAATAATAATAATACAATAGTCACCATTTTACGACCTACCTCCTTAAAACTCATTAATAACGCAGTTTTCATGGAACACATTTTTTTCCTATTAAAAATACCTCTGTAATAACATGCCTCTCAGACTAGACCTTCATCTTTTAACAGTAATGATGGGAAAGAATTTTGACTCATAATACAGCCATCCCATTCATAACCTTGGGAACAAGTCAATTGTGTCTCACTCTCAACACTTATAAGATCAGGTTTCTCATTAAGACAATGAAAGAACAGATATTCAAATCAATTGTCTCACTCTTGACTCAAAATCACACCTTGGTCATCTGGTCAACCAAATCACAGTATAGGCACAGCTCTGCCTTGGTGAACCAAGGAGCAAAGCCACCCTCTCATGCTTGGTATGGGCTGATGGTCAACGAGCAACATTTAGTTCAACATTCCTGTTCTGTTCTATAATGAAAGATTCAATCATAAATAGCAAAGTCTGCTGACAAGTGGGAGGACAAGAGGAACACTCTTATGACTTGTCACTGTAGACTATTGATGGTCATTTTTGCAGCCAAACATCATTCAGAATATCTCCAGGCAATCTACAGAAGGTTATGCTGATGACACAGCTTTATTGGCAGAAAGTGAAGTTGGAAGTACAAGAATTAGTAAAGCTATGTCTGTTCTGTTTCAAGACATAGAAACTGAAGCCAGTTTAAGGAAGGAAGAACAAAAAAGGATAAATTGTTTTGAAATATGGTGCTACAGAAAACTACTGAGCATACGTTGGAAAGATAAATTATCAAATAAACAAGTTTTGGGGAAAAATATCAAGACCACCAACACTGCCTAAGCAAATTATGAAAATGAAGGTGGCATACTTTGGTTATATCACCAGAGAGGAAAATATCTTATCTATGCTTTTATTCGCATAGATAGAGGGAAAGAGAGGAAGAGATTGACAAAGAAACATGTGGCTAAACAATATAACGGAATGGATAAACATCAAGAGTATACGAAATGTGGTTTGACATGTGTTGAGACAGACAGAAATGGAGAGAGATTGTCTGCCAACCGGAAGCTCCAGAAGCAACCTAGAGAGAGAGAATCTACACAAAGGTGGTCAGTGATTAAAATGCATGACATGCATTTTACATTCAATCTCATGTACATACATACCTAGTTGTCCACACACCTCCCCCGCCCCCCTCCCCTTTCCCTTAACTTATAACCTAGTCTGTCTTATAATCCTTTTCCTTTGTCACCCGGTGGGCTGGCTGTTAGGTGGAGACTACTGTAATAATAATTATAATAATAGTAACAGCTCAAACCTGAAAGGCATAAAGGTTTCTTCACTCTCTTCATGTTGCCCCCTGAAAATCTTCATCAATTACTGTTTAAACTTATATCATCACTAATATGCTAATTCAGTGTCTTTTATTATTTACAGCCTAAGGCAGAACGATCAAGTAAGCCGTTGAGTAATTTCATGCAACTGTCTAATTCCCTTGTCATGGAGCACAAATCTCAAGGAGTAAGTATTTGTATAATTGTTTATACTCTATATCTTATGTGCATCGGGGGAACCAAAATGTACCCAACTTCAAACTTTCCACATACAGTAGACGCTATCAACTTGCTATCCTAACTTTACAATAGTATCCCTTTTGGATGGAGTTCTTGGTGTTGCGTTCCTAAATTTTAACAATCGAGAGCATGGAACATTGCTTTACATTTTTGGGGTTTGCATATGTGTTTTTTTTATTTATTTGTTTAGTTTTTAAAATTTTTGTTTAAACATGGCTGTTTAAATTGTAACGAAAAGTTCACTTAAGTCTCAACAGACTATATCCTTCTCAACACCCAGTGAACGATCAGAATCCACCTCATGCAATACATCACTAGGTCTTGACATGTAGATAGTTCTTCCACCTGCAGTGATAGCGTGCATGTATTATGATTCCCTGCAATTTTATAGAATTAGCATCACTATATCTTTTGAAGTAGCCACACAATCATCCCCATTTAAGATCGCATATTTAATATTAAAGATCTTTTTCTTCCGAATAAGCTGCTACAAGTTATAACTATCTACCTTTCACTCAATTAGTGCAGCTCCAACGCTCAGATATTTAAACATGCTTACATGTTGTTGCTTATACTGTTGTCTGTAATCATTGGAAGTGACTATGGCATAATATACTAACATTTTGCATGCTGAGTGTGTGAAAGGAATATGCTGAAAGTATGGCCAGAGAATATTAACACAAAAGTACAAAAAGAAGCAAAAATTGCCTGTCAGATGTACTGATTTTGCCCGGACATTTTCCTGACTTTCTGGATATTAACTGATGGCAAAAACAATTTTCATTCCCCTCACAGGTGTGTATGCAGGATTGATAATATTAACCCCGGTGAAGCGCAGGATGTGTATATCCGTCCATGCAGTGCACAATGCGTAACGCGAAAGACATGTTTATCCATTTGCCCGCTGACCAAGCGTATAACGCGCAGGACTGGTTTATCCGTCCAGCAGTGGGTGGCTCCCAGGAGCACAGGGACGATGTCTGTTATGTAACTTTCCCCCCTTCAAATAGCTTACTGATTCAGTATTATTTAGTATTATAAGCTTCCTGATTTGTCAACCAATCATTCCACAGCAAAGTAGAGGCCATGCAAATGAGCTGACATCATTAATGTGGCCCTTGTAGGAGCTCTTTGTATTGGTCATAAAAGGGGTGTGGCATTTCACTTTCGTGCCAAGGGGGCAAAGTGCCTGGGGTTGCAGTCACACTGGTATGCTATGAGTGTTTCTACTGCGATATTAAGGGTTCCTCCTCAATTTTCTCTCTTAGGTCTAATCTATACTCTTTTGGTCTATCATTTATGAAAATTCCAAATTATTGTAGGCTTTTGTGCCTGTTGAGTGAGGGACGGCTGCGCGACATGGATAGCTTCACCTATGTTAAAATGAAACTAATAGAAGGAATCATTAGGATTAAATGTACATTACTACCACCATCACAACCACCTCCATCACAACCACCATCACTATCACCGATTTGGTCTAGATAAGTGATCAACAAGGTATACTGATACTACTACTTTCTTGTTTCCATGATTTAACATGATGACCACGGTGGTACCACCTATCCTGTTGAGTTCAACCATGCATGATTGCCTTGAAGAATCAGTTATGAAAAGTTTATGTCAAACTTAATTTTACTACTGCATTTAGAATTATTCTATTCCTATTAAATTCATGTAATTACCGTATTTGAAAAAGTATGAATGATAAAAATGAACATTTCCTCATGCTTTGTTCAATTTTTTGTCCTTCAGTGTTTGACTTGTCATATCACTATGAATTTTCTATTAGTTTATTCCCTCTCACTAAGATTTTATGTAAATATATTGCAGGAAACATTTTTTTAAAGGTTATCCCATTGTCCTAATAAATAGTAATGTTTAATAGGATTATGTTTTCCATAAATATGACCAAATTTTTTTATTCACCTCAGGCTGCAGATAAAATGAAGACAGATGAGGAAAAGGCCAAGGAAGAGGCAGAAAAACTAAAAAATTTGGAAGTATGTCAATTTCATATTTTTATTTGAGCAGATATGTAACTTCTTTACCAATTGGAGGACCCGCTAATCTTGTAATTGCAGAAAATTGCTGCTAATGTGAATCGTTGTTAGACTACAATACCATGCTTACCTTGTTTCACATTCATTCATTCTTTCTCTCTTTTTATCTTCTGTCTGTTCTGTGCTCAAATGCATTTATCGTTTGTACTGTCTGAGATAAACTTGAAAACCATTAAAACATAAACCAACATTATGTAAATTGCCTTAACTCAATCTGCAGATGTTGGTGCTTTTAAGATTTTATTTTAATAAAATACTTACACCAACATCTGCTCAAAGCTTCCCTACCTGTTATTTGACTTCACTTTGCCATGCCATTAAAAAAAAAAACCCAAACAAACCCCCAAAAACACCTTTCTTTTCCTTTATGAATTTTTGGGACAAAGTGGACAAAATTACCAAAATCAACAAAATCATAAGCCTTTGAAAATTGTTAAAGGTTGCAAGCATGAAAGAAAGTCAGTTTTTGTAAATGGTTGGAAACCTTATAGTACAGATAATACCCTTGCAGTCTTGGGTTCAGGGTTCAGTAAGTGAATAATCATTCCACACAAAAGATCACACAGCTTTGTTATTGGCAACATCCATAAATATGAATCCACATTCAGTCTTCCTTTGCTTAAAAAAAAAAAAAAAAGAAAAAAAAAGAAATGTCAAGTTCCCGCTCACAGTAAAACAATCACCACCTTGAGAGAAATTTATTAATCAAGCATCATATTTAAACATAATTTTAGAGCATGAATATCAAGCAAGTAGAATAATTATGACACAGAAACTTTTTATGTAAATGAAAATGAATGTGATGAAGATACTAATGGCATTGTTTGTTTATCCTTTTACATTGTACATCTTTGGTTGTAAAATTGAACATATAAGAAACTATTGAAAGTATTGAAACTGCACACCACCCAAAGCAATGCAATTAGTTTCATCTTTAAAGTATAAGAGATCATAACAACCCCCCAACACCAATGAGAGCATTGGTCATTATCTATTTAAGAAAGATATATTATAAAGCTCACAATCTGAAAAGTTTTTTTTACAGTAATGTTTTCTCTGTGTCCCTTTTCTAGACTCTCCGGCAGATGCGTATGCAAGACACAAATCATAAAACTGTCTCTTATCATGTATCAGCGGATGATTTAAATGATTGGTAAGTTACTCAAGTTTTATATTTGTTAAATATTTTTCACTCCTAAATTTCAGGCTGCTCATTTATGATGATGATGTTTATTAATGTATGCACATATAGCATCTCGTCCGAATGACAAAATGAACTCTAAGTGTTTTACAGGCAATTTAATTTATTTATAAAATTTTTAATATTGTCTTAAAAGAATAACGAAACAAAGCAATAAAACATGTATTGGTAAAATTTTCTAGAAAATCCGCTGTGTAATTTGAAGAAAAAGGAATAATCAAATGCTGTTTTGTTTTTGTTTTTTTGTTGTTGTTTTCGTTGTCTTTTGTTGTTTTGTTGTTGTTTTTTTTTGCAATGAAATATATTAACAATATTAGATGTTAAGATTGAGGATGAAAATTTATATTCAATGCACACATGATGTGGTAATTATATTGGATCAAAATGAACAAAAAGGATCAATTTGTAAAAGTATGAAGAAAAGAATCATTTTGAAATGAGCCATAGATTCAGTACAAAACATTAAAAATGCAAATTATTCGAGAAGGCTGATAAAAAGTCAAATCTAAGTTTTGAGTAATGGATGTTTAATAGATTAGTAAGCTTTCCTTTATTCTACATCTAGTTCATTAAGAGGAATTAGCTAAGCTTTTTGAAAAACCTTTACTGATAAATTTTTAAAGTTGGGTTATTCTTTTGTTTTCTCGTGGAGTTTCTTTTTATATATTATTATTGTTTTTTGGTTTGTTTGGTTTTTTTTTCTCTGACATTTTTGGGGATGGTTTTCCATATAGTTGAGCTTAAAAGATGGTGATGGCTTTCCATACAGTTGGGCCTAAAAGATGGCGATAGCTTTCCACACACTTGGGCCAAGAAGACGGGGATGGTTTTCCACACAGTTGGGTCAAAAAGATAGGGATGGCTTTCCATACAGTTGGGCCAAGAAGATAGGGATGACTTTCCATACAGTTGGGCCAAGAAGATAGGGATGACTTTCCATACAGTTGGGCCAAGAAGATAGGGATGACTTTTCATACAGTTGGGCCAAGAAGATAGGAATGGACTTCCATACAGTTGGGCCAAGAAGATAGGAATGGACTTCCATACAGTTGGGCCAAGAAGATAGGGATGACTTTCCATACATATGGGCCAAGAAGATGGGGATGACTTTCCATACATATGGGACAAGAAGATGGGAATGACTTTCCATACAGTTGGGCCAAGAAGATAGGGTTGGATTTACACACAGTTGGGCCAACAAGATGGGGATGAATTTCCATATGGTTGGGCCAAGAAGATAGCGATGGCTTTCCATACAGTTGGGCCAACAAGATAGGGATGGCTTTCCATACAATTGGGCCAAGAAGACTGGGATGACTTTCCATACAGTTGGGCCAGCAAGATAGGGTTGGCTTTCCATACATATGGGCCAAGAAGATAGGGATGGTTTTCCATACATATGGGACAAGAAGATGGGGATGACTTTCCATACATATGAGCCAAGAAGATAGGGATGGTTTTCCATACATATGGGACAAGAAGATAGGGATGACTTTCCATACAGTTGGACCAAGAAGATAGGGTTGGATTTACACACAGTTGGGCCAACAAGATGGGGATGACTTTCCATATAGTTGGGCCAAGAAGATAGGGGTGGCTTTCCATACATATGGGCCAAGAAGATAGGGATGGTTTTCCATACATATGGGCCAAGAAGATAGGGATGGTTTTCCATATAGTTGGGCCAAGAAAATAGGGATGGCTTTCGATATACTTGAGACAAGTAGTGGGTGGGGGTTTGGGTGACAGCATTTTATACAGTTTGGGCAAAATAGGGTGTGGGGATCCAATGACAATGTGCATAAAAAGTAGCATTAAAAATCTAACATATTTTTGTTCTTTGAGTTTTTTGTTTTTGTTTTTGTTTTTTTTTGTTTGGGGGGGGGGGGGGGGGGGGG
>JBCJKE010389602.1:0-15593 GCA_039654525.1 Melibe bucephala | reverse complement strand
AAGTGAATTATAATGATATGACATTGCTTTCACTATGATTATGATTAAGTACAAAAAGTCTCAGGTATAATAATACTGAAATTGAGTGCATGTCTATGCATCAGTAAATCTATCATTATGAAAAAAAAGAGAGACTTTACAAATACAGTAGTCTATGACTAAGTATACAACCCCGTAGAATTAAAACGTCTTTTTAGGTTCATCATACTCTTAAGATCTCAATGGAGATTGGCCATGTAAATTTAGGATCAATTAAACATATGTAACACACAACATCCACAAAAAGCTAAAACTGTAGACCTGTCCATATGAAACAGGAAGTAGGGGATGGGGCTTATTCTGACCAGTAGTGTCTATGTAAAAGAGAGGGTGGAGATGGCACTAACTTTGATCAATAGTGTCTATGTGAAAGAGAGGGTGGAGATGGGGTTAATTTTGATCAATAGTGTCTATGTAAAAGAGAAGGCAGAGATGGGGCTAATTTTGACCAATAATATTCAACGACATGCTTATTACATGTCAGACAATAAGAAAGATAATTATTTTAGGTCTGGAAAGCTGAAATTATATGTGAATGTACAGCATCAGGATCAATCAATGCCATACGTTATTTTAACCTTGATATTCTCTGAGATTAGATCAATCTGTCTATCTGACCTGATTGATGGCATTGGCTTACATGTAATATCATATTTCATTTTTTGAATGTTTCTTGTCAAATAATAATAATAATAATAATAATAATAATAATAATAATAATAATAATAATAAATAATAATAATAATAATAATAATAATAATAATGAAAATAATAATAATAATAATAATCATAATAATAATAATAATAATAATAATAATAATAATAATAGTCCTACAGATGCTTGCCCTAAACTGTGTGCGCCAATGCCAGTTCTTAAGTATTTCTTTATTATGTCCGTCACTCTTTTAAAGGTGTCTCTATCTTGAGCTAGCATCTCCAATTCCTGGAGGTTTCTTATCAATTTGAGCCTTGATGGTAATGTGAGTTGTTCCTCCATGTGAATAATGGTGGACTTCCACAATGGATGTCCATTAGCACTCCAATCTATAGATCTAAATTGTGTGCCAAATATGCTACAAAATCATAGCACAACTGATATACACAGCTTTTTTTTATCAGGTTTGGCTCTGCTTAGTTTCCTACCTGTCGATAATTTATTGACCTGACATTCAGACTAACTATAATTGCCTCTGAAAGCATGCCTTGCCGCTCAGGTATGGTTTGAGATGTGCAGCAAGACTTTGAGTCTATCACATAAAACATGTCAACTTGACCTATACAGGCATTATAACAAGAGAGTCATTAAGCTCACTGACAGGATGGAACACCCTTTTAGAACAAAGTCGCACACCAAAGATGGTCATAATAGTGCAAGTGTTTTGATCAAGTTCACAATTAGTGATCATACTCTTATGCATAGTCTGCTGTGCTTTTATATATTATACAAAATTACATTTCCTGCGAAAATCCTATTCTTAGCTGGTGCGTGTTCATAGACAGAGACTACTGTAGAGCATTATTTCCAATTGTGAATTCTCATCAATTAGTATTTTTTATACTAAACTAATTTATTTATTTACATCTTCTTTATGACAACAATTTAAAGATAAATACTCCCACATATGAATTTATTAACCTTAAATTCTTATAATGGGTAAAATCATGTATAAAAGTCAAGGAAAATAATAAATATGAATAAAGCACTTGAAGGTGACAGAAATATATCTCTCAAACAGAACAGTATTAGATTGCCGCATTCTGATTAATCTGATGACTGATCATTAACAGTTTGCAGAGTCCATCACTACAACCACGGCTACAATGTAGCAGATAGTGTGCATGCCCTGACAAGTCTGTTTGAGACACCAGTACAGTCAAATGAGCAATCTGAGTTTTGCATAGCAAGACAAAAGGCCATAGGTGCCTCACATCATACAATTATGACAAGAACTTTGCCCATCAAGTAAAACTGACAGGTTGTCAGTACCAATCATATGATCTATGAGAGGAGAAATGTATATCGAAATAGAAAAGAATGAAAGCTCAAAGATTTTGATCTTATGAGGATTTTCTTCAGGTCAAGATCCTCATATTAAATAGCTCTATACATTAATATTATGCTTGCACTGATAATCTTCACTTGAATGAAACTATTGTTGAATGCAACAGTATCACTGCTCCAAGCAAATTGCAAATTGCAGTGAAAGATCAAATAGTCAAATGAATAATAACATGGATGTTTACATTAATATCAAGAAAGAATATCTTGTCAGGCATAGCCTCCTGCAAAGTGATTCTATAAATCTTTTGATCTAGAGCTTAACTCACAACATCTCCAATAGAGTCATCCATCAGTTCTTATGAATATAAATAAATATAAATAAATTCAACATTATGAAACAAAGTAAATAATTTTCATTGGCATCTATCAATCCTTTCAAGACCAATGATAAAATTAGAAGATATTCATTTATTAATTCATTCATCCTCATTTGCTCCTTTAATTTAATTCAAATATAAAAATAATATCTACACAGACTGATATCAATTTAAAAGGCACTTAAAAATATTAAATGCTGTATTTCAGGCAACACTTAAGTAGTTAAAAAAAAAAAGCATTTTAATGCTACAAATATTAAACGAAAAATCAAATTTTCAAGCAATACAAATAATTTACAGCCAAATCAAATTCCTATACACAGTCATTATGAATAAATTGAACTCTCAGATCAATTTCAGATAAAAAGCCAACAAGTAATCAAGTCAGCTGCAGAAGACCTCAGCAGAAGACTGTCAGAACTCATGGATTTATAAGATAACTATAGATGAAAAAAAAAAACCCTTTAAGAAACAGACTACACTGTAAAATCTTTTAAAACACTGTTCTGCGTGGCAAAACATACAGAAAAAATGTCATGCTTACATGAAAAGTAATCAATGCTCTTTTACTCCTAGGTAAATACACACTATTAATGATTGAAGAGCTCTCAAAACAGTACCGGGAATTATTTGGCCGCATGGCTAAATTTGGAACCCATAGATATACCACAATCAGTAAGATGAATGATATACAGCAATGTTAGGTCTGAGAACACAGTAGCCTTTAGAACAATGCAGATGCATATGTCAAAAGTGACAGAATATTCTACCGTGACACATAGAGTGGTTATATGTGCATCATTTTCCTTTCAATTTTTCACTCCTACTTAGAGGAAAAAATTCCACTTATCGGACACACTGGCAACTACTTTTATTCACTAGGCTTCACTTATCTGTTTTCTCATTTTCTAGTAAGCAGTCAGGCTCTTTGCTCACTTTACTGAGTCAGTCGACTTTTTATGAAAACAAGAAACTGAACATAACTCAATGTGATTTAAATACAAGCCATGAACCAGTACTACCTCCAGGTTTATCCTGTTCTTTCTCAATCCATATAGCAAACTCTTCCTCCATTAAGATATATCTTTTAACCCTCTCACCAACGGGTAGCACTTGCACCTTTTGTTGAATTGGGGAGCCTAACGAATCTCTAATGCATCTGCGACAGACATCACTTAAGGATAAAGGATTTCTAGTATATTCAGCAAACAGCTTGAAGATTTCTTGTTTCTGAGCAGGGGTATAATGAGTATTCAAATCTTGAGTCTTCCGTAAAAGTACCTCCAGCATTCGAACAGTCCTCTTAGGAATACATCTGCAATGAACATGTCACGTTTACGTCAGAAAGTTATTTAGAGTCACTTTAATATAATTTTCACTATCTTTTCTTTTGGTTATTTTGTTGGGTTGTTTGTTTTTTTTTACATTAAATTAAAAAGCAATAGAGCAGGCATCTACAAAAATAACACTCTGTGCACTTTACAAGGGGTTCTCCAATTGGGACTTTTTAAATCCTAAGACTGCTTTGATTCCAAAGAAGCATGCAGCACAGAAGCCATTTTGGTATACTGACAAGATCTCCCACTTCCTATTGGCAGTTGACTTGGGTGGGAATGAAGAATATGCACAAAGAGACCTTTCAAAGAAATCTATACCACCTGCAGGCTGAATGTGTACCAATTAGACTACGATGTCATAGATAAATCGAGGCAATAAATTCAATTGTTTTACAAAATTGTGATGTGTGAAAATTTCTTCGACTTTGTGCAAGTCCATACATTCATACATAAGCTAAGTTTCTTTTTTCACTAGATTTAGATCTAGATATCATTTGTTGACTTCTTCTACTTTATATTATTAATTATATCACATTAATTGTAATACTTTCTGTTTTCATTGTTATTTTACTCTTTATTGTTCTTTGAAGAAGGGTTTGAACCCAAAAAAATTCACTGTTTTGTTTTGTCTGTATAATGGAGATTTATACATTTTGTCTTCTTGTTGATTATGTACATTGAGTTCTCCACTGTGGCATTTTGTTTTATGTTTTTGTGGGTGGTTGAAGAGCTATTAGGACTGAGTTTGGATTTGACTTATGTAAGGGTTTTCTTTTTCTTTCTTAACTTCCACTTAAAACACAGCAAAAGTGAGACTTTCATATATGAAAGAAAGGAATACCTGTAACACTGCAAGAGCATTTTCATTATGTCCATAGACTTTTGAGACATTGCCAGAAACAAAGGTTCAAGTCCAAAATGTGGATGGTTGTCTTCATGATTGAGGCAACAAAGCTGGGGCCCTTTAACCTTAGGAAAAGGGAGAAAAAAAATATTGGTATGAAACTGCAATCAATTGACACCAATACCTATAGTGTTATACACTATGTACACTTTCATAAGCCATGACAGTTGAAGAATTAAGGACTTTTTCAAGTAATTTTAGGTATAAACAGTAGGAAATGTTGGAGAAGGAAAAAGGAAAATGTAATAGTTACAATGACAAATTTCATGAACTTCAGCTGACATATATGTATAAATTATGTATAAATAATTATAAAGTATCTATGCTTAATAAACTAAAAGCATCACCATTAAATTTATCAGGAAATAAAGTAAGAAAGAAGGAAGGAAAAAAGAAGAAACCTAAAGCAACTGTACATACCTTGATATGGGAATCCAGATCACAACCACATTGTAGCAATGCCCTGACAGCAGAAAAATTTTGCTCAGTGATGGCTGTCATAATTGGTGTTTCACCCTTCTCATTCATCTGTTAAAAAAAATAAAAAATTTTAAATAAAAAAATCATAAGTTATATACAGTAAATTTAAGAAAACAAAAACTGTGAATACAAAAATGTGTGTTAGATCCAAATCCTTGTCATTACAAATATATGGTTACCACTGTACTATATTAAAATAGACCTAAATCAAAAGCCAAGTCATTTCAAACCACTACGCTTCATGAAAACAACAATGATTTAAACCAAATAATTTTTTTTTCCCATTTTACAAGCATTACTAGAAGATGGAAGATGATTTACTTGATTCAAATTGCAACCCTTGTCAGACAACACGTGTACAGTAGCTCCTCTTCCCTGCATAGCCGCTGCATGAATTGGGAGTGCTGACACGTATGGACTAGAGGAAGGACATCCTTTGTCAAGCATTTGAGAGACGATCTCTGTAAGTCCAGACTGGCAGGCTAGATACAACGGGGATTTCTTTTTCTGATTCATTGCAGTTAAGGAACTGCCTGAAAATGTTTGAGTGTTGACAAAAAATAAAAATGGATGTAATTTACTACATTGTTAAATCAACAAGTTTCCTATTGCTGAAATTAAAGAAAAAAATAACCCTGTCCATATTTGTATTCCATGTGAATGTCAAAATATTTTTGCCCTGTAAGCAAAATTCATTTAACAATGCCTTTATCATTTTTTAAAATAAAAATGGACCATAGCACAAAGGGATGTGTAAGTGAGAAATTTGAAGGGTACTTTTGCAGGTTTGTGGGGTCATTTGAATGTGAAACTGCTTCTGGAAAAGACATACAGACTAATCAGCTAGAAAACCATGAAGTTCATATTTCTTCTTTAAACAAATCATGACAAAAGAAAGACATTTGAAGAGCAGCAGACTTCTCTTCATAAATTATTTTTTATTAAGAATGGCAGGTGTTTTAATTAAACTAAATTCATTGATTCATTTTATCCGATTTAGAGAGACCTTACCTCACCTTCGCTTTCTGTTACAAATGATGATCATTTAGGAAAGAACCAAAATCAAAACCAAAAATCGAAGTTTTAGATTTTATTTTGATGTCTTGAAAATAATGTCTGCTCTATCTTTTGGAATTAATACACAGGTGCTACAAGATTCGAGTGTTATGCTCCTATGATGTGAACTCTTTCACAATTGCCTGCACAGCAATATCATCTCCCTACATTAACTGCATGAAACACAATTCTATAGGCATTTGAAAGGTTTGACAGTAAAGTGCAATGAACACCATTATTTAATTATCCATGTTTAGAGACAAATATTGGAAGTATTT
Organism: Melibe bucephala; assembly: GCA_039654525.1. Taxonomy (NCBI): domain Eukaryota; kingdom Metazoa; phylum Mollusca; class Gastropoda; order Nudibranchia; family Dendronotidae; genus Melibe; species Melibe bucephala. Next base: position 9,120 of record JBCJKE010389602.1, on the reverse strand, counting down.
GTTGTGTTCTGCCAAAAATTTTCAATTTTGATGACAGTGCTATTGGAAATGTCATGTTTTGCACATAAAAATTGAAAAATTGCATTCCACTCATAATACAGGTCTGTATTAATCACTAATCACGGATAATCCAAAAATGGTGTCAATTACCAATTACATTCTGCTGTCAAACCCTTCATTTTCAATTTGCCAAATTTAGGCATTTTCAAAAGGGCTTTATCAAAACTGGTCTTCATGATCAATTACTTCAGCTCACCAGTTTGGTATTTCTACTTTTCATTAAGTAAATCAGTAGAAAATAACTTACCTACTAACTTATTAAAGTGCCAAGACTCCATGTCAAAAGGAATTCAATCCACCATCACCATCACTGTCGCCATCACCATCACCATCATCATCATCATCATCATCATCACCAACATCATCATCATCATCATCATCATCATTGTTTTATTATTAATTATTATTGTTATTAATGTTATTATTATTATTATTATTATTATTATTATTATTATTATATTTAATACTATTACTATTATTATTATTATTATCATCATCATCATTATTTATTCACCTACAAAGGGAGCATACGTTTTAATAAAAGAGACTTAGTATCAAGGTGAAATTTACCTCTGTCAATCAGGAGTTGAGCAGCAGCTGAAAAATGTCGCTCTACAGCTTCATGCAGAGCTGTTTGTTGGGAACCTTTTGCAGCAATGGACAGGTCACAATTTGCATCTATTAATAGCTTTATAACCTAAAGAAAAATGTAAATTTGATCATTAATGAGTTTAGGCATAGCATTAAAAAAGTAAAATATATTTCTTTACTCCCTGTGAAAAAGTAATTTTGAAGGCTTAAAGAAGGCCTCCCAGAATGGTTTCATTATGACTAAAACAAACATAAAATTATTTATATAGATATTATACTTAATAACCTTTGAGCAGCTTGCTAAAATATAAGGCTGCAAATTACTACAGATTAAAGCACTGTAATCTCAAAGTAAATGAAGAATGTCAATTTCTATAAATTCAAATAGTTCTTGCAATATTGAGAGAGCAGTTATTTCCTAATAAAAAAACAATCCACCGTATGCAAATTGAAAAAAAAGGGTGATTGTGTATACATCATCTTTACACTATATGAATTTACTCACCTCAACATTACACAGACTTTTTACTGCTGCTAGGAGAGGACTCTGTCCTTGATCATCAATATTATTGACAGAACACCCTTGTTCATGAAAGACATATGCAAACATGCTATAAACATTTATTTCAATATTTTACATCATCATATATCATATTTGAGTTCTTTAATATTTGTTTTACACTAAATGTCCTTTACAAGGAGAAATCAACCTTATATCAAAATCCCTATACAGTAGAGTCCACTTATAACGAGTCCTGAAATAACGAGAAGTCAGTTACAAAGGCACTATTCTAGAACTCCGTTTTCTTCCTTCTTTATCTTTGTAAATAAAATACGGCTATTAAGCAATCAGACAGACATGCGAGTCGGTTATAGCGGAATATTGCTGCGGCTGAGCACAGCGCATAGTGATAATAATACCAATACGTCCCGGAGAACCTTGGTGATCTAGGCCTAGCGAAACAAAGTTTAGAAAGGAAGAGCCCACGTCGTAGCATATATATTAGTATGTATGCTACGGCCCACTTGCATCAACAATGACTGAAAAGGGGTGGGGGGGATGGGGTTGTAGCAAGCGCAGACAAGCAGCACGCATCGCGTGCCAACCGTGCCTCTCACTTTTCCGATGCGGGGTGGTGGAGAGGTCATAGTCACAGTGCTGTGACCGTATACGCAAGGGCCAGCACACGGTCCGCACATGGACTTCTCTATACGGAGACATAGAGAACAGAGAACATAGAGTATAGAGAAGGCCATGGAACAACACAGCGGGTGAGTTAGCCTAGGCCTAGGTCTATGTCTAGCCTAGGCCTGGACTAATCTTTTATTATTTTTTTTTATCGCCAACGCCGAGCTGTCATTATCGCTAGCGCCAGAGAAAAAAACAAAACAAACCTGATTGGATTTTTATGATGGCCTCCAAATCAACTGGTGATAACAAAAAGAAATAAACGAACACCAAACTCATTCATCGTCATTAGGCCTACTTTATTATTTCCCATGAATTTATCACTGGATCCCTTATAATGAGAATCCTGCTATAACGGCTTTTTCGCGCCAGTCCCCTCCTTCTCGTAATAACAGGATTCTACTGTATCAGATAATCATTTTAGTGAAAATAAATACAAATTGAGCTAGGTATCATTTTAAGTTCCTTTTAAGAGACAAATTTAAAAAAGATCGACAATTCCTCATCATATCATATATGTCTGTGCCAATCTCTATATACTCTCTACATACCCGCTTTAAGGAAAAGTTCAACAATTTCTTTATTGGCCCCATAGACTGCAGCATGCAAAATGGAACTGCCTTGCTTTGTGATGTTATCCAGACTAGCACCTTGATCCATGAGTATTTTGCAAAGTTCTTCACAGGGAAAAAAAGAAGAATGAAAGATAATGGATATATATAATCACTTTAAGTCATCAATGTCACTTTCAAGATAGATTTACATATCATCATCCATCAATCACCAATCATCCATCATCCATCATCTATCAATCATCAATCACCATCCATCATCACCCATCATCATCAACATCATCATCATCATCATCACCATCATCATCATCATCATCATCATTAAAGTCCCTCATTCGACAAATGCTTTTCCAGCCGTTTTCCAATTTCTCTCTGTCCAATGAAATTTGTTGTCAGTGTTCCTCATGTATGTTATGGTCATATTTCCATCTGGTCTTTTTTCTTAACTTGTTTCTTTTTCTGCCGCATGGTATCTAAATGGTAGATCTTACTCTCTATCTCTTGCCATGTCTTCTTTCTATATGACCTGCCCAATTCCTTTCAAGGTTGTTAATAATTTCAATGATGTCTTTCTATATGTTTCCTGTCTAATCTTTCTAATAGAGTTTACTTATATGTCCATACAAATATAATTTATCACCACTTTTATCTTGACCCACTCTGTTCTATTTTCAAAAATTGATACATTAACATACATATGTCATATGAATAAATAATACATTGATTTTGGAAAGAACAAGTCCTGTCAGAACACTATATACCATTTCAATAATAAGAACATTCCTTTGGAAAAATAACAGGTTTCTTTATACACTTTCTTTTAATGTTTACTGAAGACTGTTTCGAGTGATTTGTGTTATGGTTCACACAAGACTGACCAATGTCGCCACTGAGAGCTGCTTGGTAAAGGGGTGTCCACTTTTCTGCATCAATTTTATTGACATCAGCACCAGCATCCACAAGGTGTTTGACTAGAGATCGCATTTCATAGTTTTCACAGGCACTGAACATACTTGTCACTGTTCAAAATAAAAGATCCTCTTGTTTTTGGTAGGTGATTTGTAAACATGAGTACTAAAAACAGGTTACTATTACACTTTCCAAGTGGTAACTAGTTAAACATGTAATATGGAATATATATTATATATATATAAGAATGGAAATGTTTATATTAATATCTTTAACAGTATTATTTTAAAAGAATAAAATAGCATAATTATAAGTATTTCAGGATTTAAAATGATTTCAAAATCTCTCTCTTTTTTTAGCAACTGATTAGGTAACATTAGTTCCAAAAATAGGTTGGCAATTTTGAACGGTTGGTATTGCACTTTCAAAGAAGTGGTCACCAGTTACACATGTAATAGAGAATAAAAATAAGAATAGAAATGTTTATAATATCCTTAAGAGCATACATTTTTGTGGAAAGAATAACATAACATTATTATAAATATTTCAGGATTTTAAATGATCACAAAACATAAGAACTCTATGGTCACTTAAATCAAGAGTTGTTTACCTGCACGTATGATACTATGTATTGGAGCTTGATGCATTCTGTCAGCTACATTTACATCACACCCTAGATCTATCAGTGCTTTAGCTGCCTTTGTTTGATGTTTTGAGATAGCCTCTTTGAAAAGAAAGAGACAAAATCATAATAACTTAAATAATTCCAATTTCAAGTGGAAAATATCTAATAATGAAAGGAAAACTAAGTGGGGCATCATTTTCTATTTTTATGTTAACATTTTTTCAAAGGGAAAAAAACACATCAGCATGCCTGCTAGCTGGGCAATACTAAACTAGTAACCTTAATAAGACATATATTTTCGAAACAAAGCCTGTGATTATCTTAAAAAAAAAAAAGAGTAACATTTTTTTAAAGTTGAAATGAGAATGTGATGTGTGCAATCTACGGGGAGTGTGTGTGTATGTGTGTGTGTTTGTGTGTGTGTTTGTAGGGGGGTGTGGGGGGCGCATGCCCACTAAAACTTACAATTTAGAAGACAAAAACAACAAAATGTGTTGAGGAAAATAATAAATATTGTGACAAAAAAATATACACTGATAAAACTGATCAGAAACAGACAATAACATTAACATATTCTTTTTTTTTTTTCTATCTCAATTAGAAACTTTTTAAAAGTTCAAAGGAATGTTAAGTTGTGGAAAGCAAAAAACGGAAATAAAAAATGAGAAACCTTACCTAAGAGAGGTGTTACTCCCTTTGTAGAAGCTAAATTCAAATTGGCCTTGTATTTATGAAGTTCTTGAATAATATCAATATGGTCATTGCTGGCAGCTTCAAACAATGCACAATGGCCTTGGCGGTTCTGCAGATTTGGGTCAGCATCTGAAAACACACATATTTTTCATTCAACATTAGAAAAAAAGAATTTCGTTACGAGACAATGCTTTTATAAACAAGTTTTTATAAATATATTGATGTGTTAAAAATGCATCACCAGTTATCTAACAGAGTCTAAATTTTTAAGTTACTCTGAATACTCAAAAAATCTGTTACCTACTAACAGATTATCAAAAAGTCAAATGCTTTGCTCTAAAACAAAAAAGATAAAAAATAGTTTTTTATAGAAAAGCCGACAACATATAGCCTTTGATTATAAATCAAAACTACTCTAGCCTAAAACCGTTGTTTAGCTAAATCAGTGAAATACTGAGCAAGACACAGATAAGAACATTTTGATGCACATTTCAGATCCTCTTTTCTTACTTGAAGAGAGGAGTTCTTTTACAACTTGTAAATGGCCCATCTCTGATGCTACCATGAGCGGAGTGGTAAACGTATGATTTCCCCAATTTGGATCAGCGCCAGCCCTCAACAATAATTTAACAAAAGTGATGTTTCCCTTCTGAGAAACACAGAACAGTGGTGTGTGTCCAGAACCATTAGCAAGATTAGTATCACACTTTGCAGCTAACAGTGTCTGAAACAGAAAATTTAATATGACACAAACATTACAGAAGTATTGTATTCTCTCATGAAGTATATTTATAATTTTATATTATAACTCATCACTATTATCATTACTATTATCATTACTATTACCATTACTATTATCATTACTATTACCATCCTCCTCCTCCTCCTCCTCCTCCTCCTCATCATCATCATCATCATCATCATCATTATTATTATTATTATTATTATTATTATTATCATTATTATTATTACTATTATTATTATTATTAATATTATTTTTATTATTATTATTATTACTATTATTTTTATTATTATTATTATTATTATTATTATTATTAATGATGTTATTATTATCACCATTATCATCCTTATTGTCGTCGTCATCGTCATCATCATCGTCGTCGTCGTCATCATCATCATCATCATCATCATTATTATTATTAATATTATCATTATTATTAATATAATGACAGTTGTCAGCATCTTAAACCTCACAGTCTTACAGCTCACTCGCTAAATAGCCCACTGCTTCCATGTAACATTTTTTTCCTTCTCCTCACTCCTATTATTAACTTCTATTGCAGCCCGCCTCTCTGACCAGACCTTCGTCTTAATACCCAGTCTTTTTTCTCTCAGCCACTAATAAACAAAGATGATGAGAAAGAATACACCCATTCCATTCATAACCTTGAGAACAAGTCATTTGCATCTGTCAACATTTATAAAAGCACGCTTCTCACAATAGCAATGAGAGAACAGACATTTAAACCAATTGTGTCACAATTGACTCTGAATCACACCTTGGTTGGTTAGTCAACCAAATCACTGCATGGGCATTTTATATGAATTGTCACTATAGACTATTGATTGCCTGTACAAGCAGCCAATCACTGTTAAGTTTATCACCAGACAATCTAAACAAAGGGTGGTCAGAGATTAATTTAGATCTACATGCACTCCCCCACCCCCCACCCCCTTTTTCCCCCCTTCTGAAAAGAAAAAAGCAACAAGCAAAAGCACACAAAAAAAAAGTCCAGGAAAATCAAACAAACAAGATCTTTTAGGATATCAATACATCTTTAGTTCAGGCTCAAGAGAAGAGTGGTGATGATGAGATTATATGAAAAACAAGGAAAAAGAAAAGTAAAAAAAAAAACAAAACAAAAAAAAAAAAATACATGGCAAAATGAAATGTCTCAATACCTCTGCTATATTAAGAAAGTTTTTGTAGGCACAGACATTGAGGGATGTATTTCCAGATTCATTTTGAGAATCAACATCAGCGTCATTTTCAATAAGGAGTTTTGCAATGTCCCCATAACCTCTCCAACAGGCCATGTTCAAGAGAGAATGTCCTTCTGCATCCGACTGATTGACATTTGCTCCCTTGAATTTGGTTGATACATAATCATATAAAAGTCTTTTTTTTTTCATTTAAAAATTGCAAAAGAGAGATAACACATATATGGATAAGAAAATAAGAAATTAACATACATATAATACCATAGAAGAACAAAACTTTTGGTCTTTTGAATTTCCTTTTTCATGCTTTACAACAAGTGTCTTCTTAATGAAAAATGTACAAAACAAGACATATCATTTAAAAGAATTCTAAATGATTCTTTCTTTGCCATCCATTTCTATCCAATTGAACTCAACTGTAAACATAATTTACAATTTCAATAAAAGCGATTATCAGGTATCAAGGTAAGACTATTTAAAAATAACAGAAAGTTAAAAAGTCAAATATACCCTTTCAAATGAACATTCACTTAAAAAAAATGAATGAAATACCTTTTTAATAAGCAGGGCACAGATTTCAACACAGCCTTCACAAACAGCTAATTGAAGAGATGTTTGACTATTGTATTGAAAATCAATGTTGAAATCATTTTCTAACATCTTCCTCACAGAATCTATGTCATGTTGGGTTATAGCTTGTTGAAGCTGACGAATTTGTCGTCTTTTCTCTCTTTTTTCAAACGCACTCCTGCTTGAGCAGCTCCCACGAAAACCATTATGACCTGAAAATGTCAGAATACTATGCATACCGCAGGGTTCCAAAATGAACGGAATTAGAGAGGAATATTATGGAATTGTCTACCTCTGCAACATTGTTGCTTTATAGCATATGAGAGGATAAAGCACCAAATAATCCCTTATTGTTTCTACTTTCTTTTTTTTTCTTCTTTTTTTTTTTATGAAAAGGTGATTATTAAATTTTTATCATTGGAGGGGAATAGGATGAAAACCGTTCCATTTGGCAGCTACTAAAATCCATACTTAACATTTTCTGTCTGTTTTTTTTACTGACTTTGGACCATCATTGGCTGCAATAAACATTTTGTGATCATGTAATGTAGGTGATCGATCACGGTGTTTGTAGTTTGTTCTATACGTTACTGTAGGACAGTTTTGTTGTCCTATTGAAGGCAACGAACATAATGGGTGTGACCATCCTCCAAATTCTCTCAATAGATGTTATCGAGATGTGGGATGGAATTCCTGTTTAAGGGTGGGTGTATTTTTTGTATATTGCATCATTTTGTCATTGAAGGCCAAGTGCTGGGTGCATTTAGATAAAAGATGCTGTATATTATTCTAAGGATTTTTTTTTTTTTAATGTTTTAAATGCTTCCTTATGATTGCTTTAACTGAATCTCACTTAAAAATGTAATAAAAGAGACTAAGACAAGTGAAAGATTCACTGTTTCCTTCATTTGCATTCGAAACCCAGTACACTAAATCTAAGAGAATTTGATCCATTTTCTTCCACTTGCTTTTGCCTAGGTGTCCAGCACTTGACTGACAGCAATCTCCAGTCTAATCACTTGCTGTATCATGAATTACTGGGTAATCGTTATCCTAGCCGCTGCAAAATGAATCAATAAATGACAAAACATCTACCAACACACTGATTTCCCGTCTTGCTGATTCACTGCTGCCTTAAACTTTGTCCAACTGACTCAGCACAGGAGGTAAAGTGGTCAATCAAGACTTGAAGTAGAAAATATCTTCACGCTATTCGGTCAACTGACAAATTTTTTTCTTCACTGCATTACACAAAAAATTTATGTTTCTAATATTTTCTTTTTTCAAATTTAGAACCTAGGACAAACTGTGCATGTTGATTTCAAATAAAGCCTGAGAGCATTGTTACACAAAACATGCTGATACACAGCAGTTCTTTTTTAAACACTTATTTTTTTCAATCAATAAGTCTGAGACCACTCTCTATATTATTATCTCACATCATTTTAAAATGTAAATCACTATAAAAACATTACTTCTCTTATGATGAAAAAGAAGGTATAACACATATTATATATAATACATATATAACATATAACATTAAATAGAAGAAAACTGAACTTACTTACCATTTTCAGATGAGGCATTATTGTTCATGTTCTTCACACAAGAAGACTGAAGAGTTTCTATGTCTATGAAATTTTATAAAAGCTCTCCTTTCTAATACACACATGAGATTCAACATCTGATTGAATTGAACTAGTTATAATACATGTATAGATAAAGTTTTATGGAAGACTACCATAGCTGCTTCAATCAGTCAAGGTTCTGAAAAGAGAAAAACATAGTACTCCATGTGGTGTTGTCTTGAAGTCATTTCACTATGTGCACTAAAAATGTACCTAGATCTGGATCTCAAAGTATTACAGAGACCTAGATTAAAAAAAAATAAAGAAAGAAAGAAGAGTAAGAAATGAAAAAAAAAAAAAAAAAAAAAAAATATATATATA
>JBCJKE010388492.1:4533-15609 GCA_039654525.1 Melibe bucephala | reverse complement strand
AACAACAAAACAAACAAAAACAAAACAAAACAAAAACAACAACCCAAAACAACAACAAAAAACATCGAAACCAGAAATCAACGATAAAACCCCTCTGCACCATCTCTCCACCTCACTCACATATGATATAAATTTATGAAAACCTATGATTATTGAGCTACCAAAGATGTATTATGATCAATAAAGTCATTTAAATAGAAAATTTGAGAAAATATCTAAGTACGATTGGTGCACATTCATATGTTTATTTTGTAATTAATGAATCTCAAGTGTGGGAGGCTTTACGTTTTGTTTACAGATTTGCTGCTGTTGTTTTGTTTTGTTTTTTGGCTATTTTAGTCTATCTTTTGTTCAGATGTTCTTGAATGAGAATTAACAACAAAAATTGTTGAACTACAAAAATTAAGAAACATCACTCAGGATAGAAAGGCATGATTTGTTGTCAAAACCAAATTGAGAAAAAAGGCTGAAGCTTTTTGTCTGATGACAATGATGACGCAAAGCAATGGATCAAGTAGGTCATATGTTCTTAAATCATATAGCCTTACAAAATTTGAGTATCATCCGACACCTTTACCACAAACTTAACTGCCTCATGGATCTAAGGTGCAAGAAGGCTGTGAATCGTTCAAACAATAATCATGTGATGCAAAATCCAAATTCAGCATTAATTGATAAAATATATATATAGGCCCTATGTATAATATACATTTCAAATAATTCAAAGACCCAACAGTAGGAGGAAAATCAAGCATTCACAAAACAAAAGTAACAAAAATGATACTCCCTTAGATTTAAATCAAACATTACCACAGAAATTTGATAAGAATACCAATTAACCATGGGGTAGGAATTAAAATTTTATGATGATATCGATATTATGATACAGGGAGCCATCATTCACATTTCAAGAGGGTCATGTTGACAGCTTCCAGTTCCACTCCATGTTTGACTTTTAACTTGGACTTGAATGAATTTAACACAGAGGAAAGTGGGTGCATCGAATCAGACCCAAATCTCTGGAATATCTCAAATATAACTTGGTAAACGGCAAGGGCCTGGAGCATTTATATTATAAAATATGTTTAAATCCACGTCATGTGTAATTATAAAAATAAAAATGCAATAATGAATTAAGACCTACATCATATTAAATTATTAATATCATCACCTTATGTGGTGATAAGGATAGAATTCTTTGTACACCCAATAATGTTATTAATATGTAGCTTAGATGACATAGTGATTGGGTCTATAGCAAATGCATCTGTTAAAAGACAAAACAAAACAAACACACACACAAAAACACCAAACCTCCCCCCCCCCCCCCCCCCCCCAAAAAAAAAAAAAAGGTGAAAAATTATGACTAAAATGAATCCTTTTAGTTAGGCCTAACAAGAAATATCTTACAATTTTTAATAATGAGCAATATTTTAAATTTGTGAGAAGAGGGTGGTTGGCTCCCTTGGTTTTTCATTAGTTTTTCTCAACATTTGGTCAGCAGATTCCAACTCAATTGAGCTTTTCAATGAGAAAAAATAAAATAAATTTTGTGAATTACACATTCAGTAATTTAATGAGGAAAAATGTTATGATAAATGCACAATTTTTAAGGTAACATTTTTTTTTTTAATAACTGTCATTGAAATGCCCTTCAAAATCAACTAAATCTTTGAAAATGAATTGGAACAATGTGTTTAGAAAATTAAAATCAGAAATTTTGTTTTTAATGCTTAATAAAATTGAAAGAAAACAGCTCTTGACCTGGATCAATGTGCAAACATCATTTTCAATTTTCAAGCAGGAATATTAATTTGTGGTCCTTTAAAGTTTGAAATTTGTATACATTAAATTTAACTTGTCTTTACTAAAGAAGAAAAAAAAAAAGAAAGAAATAGTACTTCAATGCATTTTGATCTTGAGGAAAGAAAGATGGGTGAATGGGTGGATAAATTTGCTTCTTTATTGTTCATTGTCCTGCATAATTTACCAACAGCTACACCCAGCAAGGATGTTCGGAATTTAAAGAGGGCTAAAGCTCACCAATTCTGAAAACACATGAGATCAAGGAACTTAAGAATAGAACTCACAGCTTCTTAACAAAGTATTTAAAACAACAAGGTACTGACTTCCGTTCAGTATTGGCTTCAAAACGAAAAAAAAGTCATGTGAAGTAATCATTAAAAGCATGCTAGGATTTTATTAGCAGCAGAAAGAGGAGAGGACAAAGCAACACAATACTATGATACATGATCTCATGTTTAGAGCAAAAGTGTTTTATCTCCATTCTCGATGACAGTCGGTTGAAATGTGTTATGAAGCAGTGTCAAATTTGCAATCCTGAAAATCATTGAAGATGTAGAATTCAAAAATTAAAAGTTACAGAGGGAAGAAAACAATGGGTTGTTTTTATTCCGATTTTAGAGAACTTTATTAAACTTTAAAGTAATTTTTCTTAAGGGGAAATACGGCACTTGGAATGGACCATTTTTGGGCAAGGACATCGAAATTGAGATATTAATATATTTGTAAAATTGAACTGATTGGCTTCCATTTGAAAGTATTCCCAAGTCAAAATTCAGTCAATTTCCTGTAAAAAAACTATCTTTGAAAGAATCAAGTACTTTCATTTTGACAAAAAATTGTAAGAAAATAAGCCTCATTTGATTACGTTCTTCGCAGTGTAAACTCAACACCCCTATAAAAAAAATGGACTCGTCGTACCCAGTATGAAGCCTAATGCTTCCTCTCTCCCTTGACATTGATATAACAGTGCTAGCACGGTCCATTTAGTGTACATTCATTTTAATATTCATGACAGTCACAAGAAGCCCACTTCCATTATGGGCATCATGTACTACGCATACACTACTAGTACTAGAACTACGGGAATTCATGATGGCGGCTATTGGGGTCAACGGCTCCTATTGTCAACCAATCAGCGTCCCCTGCACTTCACAGCGGGCCTGTTTCCCACGCGCTCGGCACTAACTGGGATATCTGTGTTTACACTGTGACATCACACTTAGTGTTTATTGTAATGATGTTTTCTTGAAATATTACTTCTTTTGCATATTTTAAGAATTGTTTGTAAGTAAAAACAATAGGGCTTTGAGAACTAGCAGAGGCTTGAGCCGGGTACAACTTATGCTGAAGAAAGTGCCCCAAAACACTTTTCTTTTGGATGCAAGATTGTGCTTTTTAGTCTATTTTCTCGTTTTTCTCAAAACTTCATTTTTCGTCACTCAAGTGCCCTTCCTCATTCTCTAATCATCACATTGAGCTGAAACTTCACAGTTATGATCCCTTTATCTATATCTTCATTTTGTCAGATCACTTTTCTTTTCCTTTTGAGAAAAACATTTTTTTCTGAATTTTTTAGTGGGAAAAAAAAAAAAAAAAAAAAAAAAAGCAAGCAAAGCATAATTTTGCTATATGTTGTATATACCATTCCAATAAATTCATAAAAACCATACTTTTGAATGTTTTGATAAAGTAATCTGACAAATCTGAGAGAAAGGTGGAGTGAATCTTATGTTAAATTTCTAAACAAATTAACTGCATAGGGTGTGATGAAAAGATACCTAAAGCTCGTAAAAAAATCCAAGATGACAGATGCTTTTTGGCATTACCATGGCAACGGAGTGTCTGAGGTTCAGATTGATGATAGGAATATTCATTTGTGAACATATAGGACTGTTTGAAACCTTGATTTTCCTGTGAAGCTACATTTTTCAGAGAAAGCACCATCACTACGGTGTTTCCCCTTAAAAAACAATTTTTCAGAGATACAAACATTTTGCTTTATACTAGCAATATTTGTATACATTAAGTGCATAAGCAAATAATTACTTAGGTATGTGTGTATTGAGCAGGTATGTGAGTACAAGTATGTGAATGATGTTTTCTCACCCAATTTAATTTTCTCCAGTTAAAAGACAATCAAGTCCTCTTGAACTGAATTGAATAGAAAACTGCAAAGAAATCTTCAACATGTAATTCTTGGAGAGTAAAACAAATAATACTAATCTCAATGTCTGCTAGAAAAGGCACCACCTATTTTGGGTTATGGTGAAACAATAGCCTTAACATCCAACAAGTATTCCACCTTTAGAATAATGCCTGCAGGGCAAATCACAGCATTCTCAAGAACTTTGTACATATGATGATGATATGTTAGCAACAGAAATGCACACTTTACAAAATACTATTCTTCATATGTCAAATGGATGAAAACTCTATAAGAACAAAACGGAAAAAAATTGTTTAACATGGTTAAAAGACTCAACACATAAAGCAAGCTTAAATAATGATAATGATAATAATAACAATGATAACGGTTATGAAAATGACAAAAAATAAAAATAAGGACAAAATCAACAATGTGCAATATTAATTAGTCCAAACAGATTCCAGAAGAAAATTGTATATCAATGACATAGCTGTCTTTTCATAATGAGTTTCAAAAAATAACAAAGCATGCACAGTTCAGTTTAGAAGATGAAATTTGGCTGCTATGATTAGGCCTTGTTGAAATATTCAAAAGTGTCATGTGATGTGTAGCTCACAAAACCATAACATTTCACAATACAAAGCATCTTCTTCCTGACTTGAAAAAAATCAAAATCAGTGCTCTTTTCAGTTCAATGTCAAAAGCACCATTCATATTGACTGGTTTGACACATTTGCGTGGATTTGGAATCTCCTTCACATTTTAATTCTGCAACATAAGGATACTACTGACTGTATTTTGATTAACAACAGGCCCATCTGTCTGATACTGATGCCTGCATTTTGATCAGCAGCTATCCAATCTGTCAGCTTCAGGAACATCCTGCTGCTGCAAGACATGGCCAGCATATTGCCCCATTGGTTGGAGATTGTCTCCGAGGCCTTGTGGCATGGACAAGTCAGGGAGCTGCTGAGCTTGGTGTGGGGGCAGTTGGTTTTGATGTCGGTTGTGATGAAGAGGATGCTGAGCAGCCACAGGGGGAAGTGGTGGCCCATGGAAAGCAGGAAAATTCATGCTAGGTCCATTTCCGTTCATTTGCCCGCCCTCACTGCGGCTACTGGTGCTGCTACTACTTCGACTCAGGGTGTGCTGGCCTGGTTCAAACTCCATGGGAGCAAAGTAGTGACCTTGTTGGGCCCCCTGCCTTGGACTTCCAGGTGCTGCACTGGCAACACTGACTGCTGCCACACTGTTGATGAGATTGCTCACTGACACATCAGCAGGACTTTCAAAGTGCACACAGTGGAACACCTGGAAATATATGAGAAAACAAAAGATAGATAAAGTGTCCTAAACTAGATGAAACTCAAAATAATGATAATAATCTTAAAAAGTTATGACCCACTCTGCATCAAATTTGAACTCACTCAATCTCGTTTCATTCCTCCCCTCCCCCATCTCTATTCCCCCCCCCCCCCTCTCTCTCTCTCCTCCCTCTCTCAAACAAGCAGAGGCAAACACACACAAAAATATACACATTCATGTCTCATTCAATGAAATGTGTATCCCTGTATCTAAAAAGTCTTGAATTTTTGCATGGGGCATGATGCTCCTGATCATGTCAAAATTCCTGGATTATCTAGGTTAAGTCTGGATACATAGCAGGTGTGCAATAATGTAGAACACTAATATAAACAAAACTTTTCGATTTTTTGATGAATGCAGCAAACCTCATTGGCTGTGTTGTGAGTTCCGACAATTTTTATGAAGGTGACTGGAACAGGATCAAAGGCAACTGTCTGCCATGATCTGGAACGAGTCAAAAAAAAAAAAAAAAGGGATTAGTCATAAGATAACAATTTAAAGATCTTAAAAACTCTTTAAAATGAAAACAACAACAACAACAATAATAATAATAATATTAATAATAATTATTATTATTATATATAGGTAATAATGATAAAAGGAGCTAAGATCACAACATTTTCCCAAATTCAAGGAAATGGAATTTTAGAATATTTTTGACTTACTTGCAGGCCTCACGGCGCTTGTCGACAATTTTCACCCACTTCTGCTCATCAATAGAAACTTCAACATAGAAACTGTAGCTGCGATCATCACAATCCCATAAAAGTAGCCTGTTTGATTAAATGAATTAACTATACTTAATCATACAGTAATTTTATTGCAGACATAATACATGTTAAATGTTTCCGCCCTTAGAAAAAATCATAAATCCATTCTTCTTATGTGGAGGAATGACTCAACTGTTGATTAGAGCACCTCACTATGATACCTAATAATATATGATCTGAATTTTTTTTCCAAAACTGTTCTTTATGAGAGGAATATAAAGATCTAAGAGAACAATAAACATTGTGATTGAATACATAGAAAGGATCCAAATAACATCATACAGCATGACAGTTTTAAAACAAGTCCAATTTCATGTGATCAATAATGGGCAGATTTAAAATGTCAGTTTTCATGTGACATTTAAAAAATGTAAAGGAAGCGCATTTTCTCAAACAAAGAGAGATTATTCTAAATTTTAGGAACTTGATATCTGAAAGATCTTTCACCATAATTGTTGAGCCTGACTCTGTGAATCTAATATTTATAGGCAGATCTTAAAGTACATACAAGTCTATATACATGTATAAGGTCAGAAACATAAGATGGGAAGGATAAGTCATTTGGGTACACGTAAATGACAATAGCTAGTTTGTAGTCAATGCAGTATTTTAATGGGAGCCACGGAAGAGATTTTAGGGCAGGAGTTATGTGTTCATATTTGAGAGAGTTTGATATCAGCCTGGTAGCAGCATAATTTTGATCTTTTTGTGATTTGCAACAAAGATTTATCGGTAAACCTGCATATACTGAACAAGTTTATATGTGATATTTTATGTTTTGGTTGGATATTATTTCTCCCACTGGTTGTATGTAAGAGTTATAAAATACTGGACCTAGGGATAGACCCTTGTGGGACACCGGATTTAAGATGTTCAGGATGTGATAATTGTTTGTCTATATTGACTGGAACCAATCTCAGATATGAACAGCACCAAGCAAGAAAATAACCTTTCAAGTCAGAAGTGAGATTTAATCTTCTAACAAGCATTCCATTGTCTAATGCCACTGGCAGACTGAGAAAAGTGATAAAATTAGATACCTTTTTATCAGCAGCACTTTACAGAACACTAGAATTGATCAAAAATGCTATCATATATGAAATAAACTTGATCTATCTTTGGCAGGCAAACTGATGTCCCACTCAAGAAGGTGGTGGTCTGACCATGCGGTCTACCATTTGAACTATATCCAGATGGATCTGGTGATGATAATACATCTGAGTCTATTGTGTTGAACAATTTGTATGTCCATTTGTTTACTGTTTCAAATTATAGTAATAAAAAAAAAAAAACAGTTTATGTGTACAGAGATGAAGAAGAATTAGAGTTAAGTACTGAAGTCTCCAAGGATGAAAGAATCACTTCATTGAAGAACCTTGTGGTAAAGCAGGTCTTGCACTACACTGAAGAATCCAAGAAAAGTACAATCATGTTCTGAACTTGATGGTATTGTCATTGAGAGGAACAATTCCTTCTCTAAAGTCATTAGCCTTGCTTTCAACCCCCATGCTTTTTCAATTTTTGAAATCTTTACAATGAATGTAATAAAATGCAATTCTTGATGTAACTAAAGATAAGTATGTGGATTGCCTAACACCAGAAAAATTTTTGTGTCCTCTACAGTTAACACAGTACATTACCAAAACAACAAGACTCTGTTGACACAGCTTAATTCTCCCTATATCATGTATACTTTATCCATTACATACATTTTCTTGATAGAATGATTTAGGCAATTTCAAACTGTGAAAATCTAAAAACAGACAGTCACCCATTTCAAATTAGTTCTATCACTAAACAGCCATTAGTCTTATGTACCCTTTTGATGTAATAAGTCACATTTGATATAATTTGTTTCACAAATTAAATTTTATTGTTGGTTTTGATAAGGAAGATTCAACTTTTACATCACATTGAAAATGTAATTCTAGCAATACAAAACATTAAATTTACGGGCATCAAATTGGACAAGATCAGCTCTGGCAAACAAATATGAGGCTTCGAAAATTCAAATTATTCAAAAATATTTCTTTGACAAAACAATGTTTGAAAATCAAACTTAAACAACGAGATGGGTAAAACTTGAAGAATAAAAAAAATTAAAAATCGGGAAACATTTCTCTCTCAGTGTAACGATAATTACTGCAAGAAATTCAAGATCAACAAGTTTACTATTCATTTTGATGTGGAAGAGAAACATTTTGTTACACATATTTACCTCATGGTGGACAAAATATATGGTTGAGCTAATTGAATACATATTGCACCACTTCCCAGTTGATGACAAGTATAGCCAGAATCCCAATCATAGCTTCTTGTGTTTCCATTGATAAGAGCATTTCGGGTTCTGGAAACTCCTTCTATGACTAGAGCACTATTCTTGATGGTTGCAACATTTTCAGTCGGCACTAGAGAGAAAAAAGAATGAAACTGTTTAACTTTTTTGTGTGTGAAATTGTGCATTTTAAGAACTGAAGCCATAAATCTTTTCTAACACATTCTGGAGAACTCTGAGTTAAACAAGATGGATTGAAATTGAGATTTTTAAAAAATCTGATGAAATTTTGAAACGGTTAATATTTAAAATTAGATTTCACCAAGATTTATGATGACGTTTTAATAATAATTAATTTCAAGCAAATTTATAAACAAAACAAAAAAAATAATTATAATCATACCAACTAAACCTCTGTCCAGCTGAAACGGACGACTTGTATACAAACATTCAAAAGACACAAGATGGAACACTCGATTGACTGTATTGTGAGTACCGACTACTTTGATATACCTGGATGAAAAAAAACATAGTTGAAGGTGAGCGGAATCAAAGCTTTGCAAGGATTTCAACTTTACCAAAGGACAGAATTTATGTATTAGCTGGATGTACAAGAATGACATTCAAAAACAAATGAAAACCTACACAAGATTTTCTTACAAAAAAACCCCAACAAACAAATAAACAAATAAAAACAAAACTTGAATCTTAAGCCTAACAATGAAAGACAATAAAAAACAAAATAAAAGACTTACCTCACGACCCTGTCATAGAAGTGTAATGTTTGCCATGAACGGCATAAAAAGCCAGTGTGATCTATCACTCTTTCATAGTCACGATCATCCATTGAAATTTCAATGTAGTAAGAGTATGATCTGGGAAAAAATAATAAAATAAATCAAGTTTTATGTATTAAGAAAAAAAAAAAGTTTTATATATTCTATCTGTTATATAAACGTACCATTCAAAATTGCATAGAAATACCATTGATATTCAATATGGTGACATGGTGATAAAAACTACCTGAAAATCAGCTATGAAAATGATATCTTTAATATCTTTCAAGTAAAAATCTCATCCCTTCTTAATAAAAACAATTACTTAATATTTTAATTTCTCCACATGATGTATTTTAATTAATGTAGGGCAATAAATATATATAACTCTTCAACTGCTGTCAAATATTCTGAAACTTTCTTATAAGAAGAGTTGCCACTGAATACAAGACAAATTGCTTTTAGTCACTCAGTAGAAAAAGAAGTAAGCTTCACACAATTAAGGACATTCCTTAATATTAGGTAAGCCTACTTCTGTAAGAAAATGGTCAATGCCAAGCGATCCTGTCTCAGTGTATATCTTTTGGATAACTATTTGAGAATAACTTACCTCATATCTTTATCCCAAAGCAAAAGCTTGAATGAGTTTAAAATGTAGGGCTGTCCTAACTTGATGACAATCCCTGGACAATCTTTCTCATCGATAGGGTGCCGAGTAAATCCGCGATCCTGGTCATAGTTTTGTGTGTCCCCATCCAGCAGTGCAGTTTTCATTTCACCTCGAATCACAGATGCCCCCAGACGCGCAGTGGCAACATTTTGTTCCAACACTGAAATTAACAATAGCAACATTGTATATTCAAACATGAAATGGATAAAAACAAATATGACAAGGCACAGCTGAGCTTTGCTGAAAGTTTAAGCTTCCCACAGCTAATTTGTAATTTGATTTACTTCAGTGAAGGCAATTAGGCCATCAGACACAATTGTCATAGAGGAAGAAGGGATGAAGAGGAGCTTGGATTGTACATTTGCCTGGTATTGAGTCCACTGACATGCTAATAACTGTCTTATTTTGCTTTAAACCATTTTCATTATTTTTGCACTAAATTTGTGGATTGAACGATTCAATGATCCTACCAAAGGAATTATGAATCAGAAAAACCGTATTGGGAGATATTGGCTACTTTATGCAATTATTTTGGTGATAATTCTAAACATACCTTGTAATCCTCTGTATTTTAATTCCATATCACGACTCTCTGTTTGTATTTTGATGGCATCCAAGATTGAATCAGAAGAAACCAAACCAGTGTTTCTGACATCATTCAAAAGTTCATGCATGCCCATCAGCTGGAGACGGACTACCTCTAAGATTGGCGTTGGATCCTGACCTTTATTGTGTTCTGCCCAATTGCAAACAGCGTGGAAAATGTCAATTTCTGAAGCCCAAAATGAATCTCTTGATATAAGGTCTCTCATTGATGCCTGAAAAACGAAAGATCAAAATTGATAGTTTGCTTCTTTTTCCCATGGACTGGAAAGGAAATATAAATAAGAATCCATGCAGTGCTTGTCTGTCCATTTCAAAATCTC
Source organism: Melibe bucephala (assembly GCA_039654525.1). NCBI lineage: Eukaryota > Metazoa > Mollusca > Gastropoda > Nudibranchia > Dendronotidae > Melibe > Melibe bucephala. The sequence goes on along the minus strand of JBCJKE010388492.1, from coordinate 4,875 downwards.
TAAACTTAATTGAAGATAACAAAGATGAAAAACAAAATTAAAATCAGGAATTGTCAGTGGCGCAAAAAAAAAAAAAAAAAAAAAAAAAAAAAAAAAAGAAAAGAGGAGGCTCAGGAGGGGTGGAGGGGGAGGAGAAGAGGAAGAAAGAAAACAGTAACACAAACACAACAAAACAAAACCCTCAGTAAACAAAAAACCAACAAAATAAATAAGAACAACAGCATTAATCCTAAAACCAAAAATGGAGAAGCCATAGCAGTACGCACACGAAGCAGAGATGGGGGGGGGGGGGGGGGGGGGGGGGGGGGGGGGGGGGGGGGGGGGGGGGGGGGGGGAGAGGGG
>JBCJKE010388491.1:0-22777 GCA_039654525.1 Melibe bucephala | reverse complement strand
AGAGAAAATAAACATAGAGAAAATAAACATAGAGAAAATAAACATAGAGAAAATAAACATAGAGAAAATAAACATAGAGAAAATAAACATAGAGAAAATAAACATAGAGAAAATAAACATAGAGAAATACACAAACAGAAACCAGAGAAAACACGTGTACAGGAAGCAAACATACATGAAACAAAAAATCAGTCAATAAACTGAGACAGTCAACAACGTCAACTAAAATAAAAACACAGTAAACAGACAAACAATAACATGAGCTAACAATCAAAATTAAACAATACACAAACGTGCATCATACAATAATCAAACATGCAGCTTTAAAAAAGACCCAGATCCAGCTAGCAAACAGAAATTAAACAAACAAACTGTAAATAGGAGCACAGCAAGCAAATATAGATCTACAGAAAACAAAGAGCAACCGACAACAAAATTAATAGCACATACACAAACAGCATACAAAAACACAGCAAATTTAAAGACTACAAACACAATCCAATATTGGCATGTTCTTGTTAAGGGACCAAGCTGGGGACAAATTTCATGAAAATCGGCCAAAATGTCCAATTTACATTTTGTTGAAAAATTATGTTTGATACCCTTTAATCATATACATACCATCTATAGCTCAAATTGTAGCTCTAAATATGAAAAAAAAAGTAATTGAAAGACCTCACCCCCTCAGAAAATTCGTTGTTAAAAGCCGCCTGAAACAAACCAATCAAACAAAAACGCAGCAAACATAAGAGACGACAAACACAATCCAATACTGGCATGTTCTTCTTGAAAGAAAAGTCGTAAAAAGCCATCTGAGACAAACTAATCAAAAGACAAAATTTGTCTTGATCGAGGAAATGGCGAAGTTCCAATGTTGACAAAAGACGAGGAGTAGACTGATCAATGTGGAATGCCTTTCGCTCATAGAAAAGCGACAAAAAGTAGTCTAAAAGTTTTCTTCTTCTTCAAGTACCAGGTCTGAAACAGACATCGGTGATCATGGCACGCCATTTACTTCTGTCCTCAGACAATCTCAAAAAGCTCATAAGTAAGCTAAAATAAACTAAAAGTATATTTTGTCTTAGAGTGATATCTTTAATTTTTCAATAAATCGACAGAAATTTGTATGATATTTTGCAAAGTTAATATTTATTTTACAAATGAAAAAAAATGTATCATACTGAAGATCTAATCAGTTATATCCAAAGAGAAAAGAGATTCGTTGACGAGCTTGCATCCCTTAAAATTGATTTTAATTGCGGTCTTAAAATTATTGCCATATGCCTCAACCCTTGGTTCGAAAGCCTGATACAAGTCTGATACAGACATCGGTGATCATGGCACTCCATTTACCTCGGTCTTCAGACAATCACAAAAAAAGCTCATATCATTTTTATTACTCTTAGTCTTATTAGTCATCCAGTAATTTAAGCTCTGTAAATTAATAGTTCTTTGTCGACCTTGACTCCTTTTCCCTTCAATTTTTCCTCAAAGGGCTAGATGTTCAAAATCTTGGTGTCTATTTATGTGACCCAAAAACTTTAGCTGTCTTTTCCGGATTGTCTTCATTAATGTTCTCTTTACTACTGCTTCTTCTAGTACTAGTACTATTACTCTTCTTTGTGCGGTACAATAGACAAATTGCAACACAACAATTACTCTTACTGTGTAAAGCATTTCAACTTCGGATATATGTGATTTAGCCAGTAAAGCGTTTAACAGAAGGATATCAGGGAACCAGGCAAGATGAAAATCAAAGAAGACCTGGAATGAGGGTGTGAAAGATACCCTTAAGATCTAATTATCCCACCCCATCAGAAAGATACACTTAAGATCTAATTATCCCACCCCATCAGAAAGATACCCTTAAGATCTAATTATCCCACCCCATCAGAAAGATACCCTTAAGATCTAATTATCCCACCCCATCAGGAAGATACCCTTAAGATCTACAATATCCCACATCGCCATGTTGAATAGACCTGAGGCGTATTCGGTAGCGGGTACCCACTGGTGGAACGGAAGTAGAGCGGACTGTCTGTCCAGTAGAGAGGGGCAGAGTGGAAAAGAGTGGAACAGGGTGGAACAAAGCGGTCGATGTTTTCGAAAGAAACATGGCTGCGCCCTCTCTTCCACCAGATGGATTTGAATAAATATTTCATGGAAAATGGCCAAGTAGCGTTGTTGAAATGTTAATTCTTAATCCTTTTATTTTATTATACACTCAACATTTTTAAAACGTACATGGCATAAGATTGGTTGGGGTTTGTTTTTGTCGTGTTTTTTTTCTTAATGCACACTGCTATATCAATCGTACCGCACCAACTGCCGCCATGTTGGTGAGTTCCACGCAGACTGAATCAGAGTGGGACAAATTGTCCAGTAGCACCGTCCGCTCCACTTCCGTGCCACCAGTGGGTACCCGTTAGTGGGTACCCACTATCGACCACACCTCTGTCCATGCTTTGGGGTTGTCGTCAGCGGAATGGGCGGTCTGGGTTCTGATTCGTCCTTCCGGCAATCTGCAAAAAATATCAGTCAGTGGGGAAGTGACTATTTTTCTTTTCTTTGTTTTTTCGTGTTCTTTTTTCAGCGGTGAGCACATCTCGACACTGAGTTGAGTCAAGCAGCGTTGACCATGGTCTCTATTCAGATGGGTGACTGCTTGGGTGTCCGCTCCAACCCCACCCCCCACAAAAAATACCGTTTTGGCGTTGTGTCCTTAGGTAAGACACTTTACTCCGCTTACCTCACTCGACTCAGGTGTGAATGAGTACCCGGCTATAGGCAGCGAAAGATTCTGTCACTATGTTAGTATGATGCGCATTGATCTTTACATCAAGATTAGGAGGAAATGACGTCATGGCAGGGAATGCGCAGAAACGAGACGATGTCACTGAAAGCTCTTCAGGAGAAGAAGCCTATTCCGTTGATTTTAGTTATTTTCAGAAGGGCGGTGATAATCCATTTTATAAGGAACGTTTCTGTTACATTTACCAATCGGACTTCACATGATCCTGCAGCAATTTGTCTGTGAAATTTGGTGGCAGCGTTTGCATTAATTACAAACAAAAAGAACCTTTGGTGTAAAAGCTCCCAGGTGTGAGGGAGTTTGCAGATTTCTGATATATACTATATACCTTTTTACTGTCCCGAGGGATCTAAGCCTCCTTCTTGCAAAAATACGAATGAAATGTTTCTCTGTACTTAGAGCTCATGACGTAGTAAATAACGATGTTCATGCTGGAGTTGATGCTTTCGAGCAGAAACGCAAAGGAGGTCAGGAGGAGAAATAGATTACGATAGCGCCCGGTAAAAGAAAATTCGGAATCTTCGACCATCCGCACAAAAATGCTGATAGTTGGCGTGTAACAGAGGATGTATATGGTGGCAATGGATACGACCATTTTGATTAACTTCCGGTCTCTCGTCTTGGTACTGTTGTCCTGGTTGCTGGAAGAGAATTTCGAACGCCACCTCGACGTTCGATTGATGTTCACGCTCAAAAGAAGTGTACAGACCACAACGACAGTGAAAGACCCCAAAGGAGACGCCACGTTGTTGAGGTAGAACATGGCGTCTCTGACATCGCTTTTGCTTTCAGGAAACACCAAGGCGATGACGGAGGCATTTCTTTTAGGCTCGTAAACCATGCCGATCTTAAAGGTGAAATAGACCGGGAGCACGCAGAAGGAGGCCAACACGAAAATAGAAACGATCACCCCTCTGGTGCGTGACGGTGAGACAATGTCCTTGACCTTTAGGGGCACGACGATACACAAACACCGCTCAAATGTCACGAAGGCCGTGATCCAGCCAGTGATGCGTGTCATAAGCACTTGCACCCACGCACCCATGTAGGAGAAGGCCTCTCCTGCCGTGATGTTGACGCTTTCGAACCAAGGGTTGAGGCATATGGCAACCCACAGAGTCATCGTCTGCAGAAGCAGGTCAGAGACGGCCAAGCCAAAGAAGCTGATGTTGATGGTCTCTTTAAACCCCTGGCGTAGGAATACGAGGATGTTGATGACGTTTGCCACGATGCCGAACAACGAGACGCTCACTGACAGGATGACGTAATTCACGATCGTAAAGACGTACAATATATGATCGCTGACAATGCCGGAAGGACGTACCTCCACGGAGAAAGCGGTTCTATTTAAAAGAGAATTTAAGATATTCAGTGAAGCTTCTGTCGAGGAATCTCTGTTACGTTCCTCCATTGAGGCACTTATTTTTCTTACAATCCGTCGCCAATGAATTTTCAAAGACAATAGCTGCAGCACTCCTACTGTTAATGTCAATGAATTATATACCGGGCTAGATAGGTGACGCCTAGAAAATAAAATCTTCTATTATCAGTCTGAACACTAACACATTAATTCAAAGACACCGTATGCCTCTGTTTTAACACACTTGGTACTTAATTCGAATACATGTGTCTCTGTTTTACACAAAAATTATTATCACTGCGACTGGAAGACTGCAGTCTGTGTTTATCAGATTCGAGATATACATGGGAAAACAGGCTGTGCAAGTGAAGAAAATGAAAATTTGTGATAAAATGTACGATTTGATTTTATCCTGTCACTGCTATTAGTCTTGCTCACTGGTGTGAAAGCAATAAATTAACTCCAATAATAACTACAGTCCTTAGAATTCGCAAAAAAAATGTAAATAGATAGAAATAAAAATAAATCATAAAAGGGTCAATACAATCGCGTCACATCGGAAGCGAATTCTAAAAGAATCGATTTGGCAAACGTCACATTGATAATGGCTATAGATTTTTAACCCCAACGGATGAACCACACAATCAAAAAGAAAAAGAAAAATGTCCAGATCTAAGTGTCGACTTAAATTGGTCAGTAACACTGGCAAACATTTCTTTGCTATTTTGCACAGTCCGGATATTGCCTGAATGATAAAATAGGTCCAAATGTCTCTTTGATAACCTATCAAGTAACTCGTAATTCTTTTCTCTTATTTTCTTAAATTGCTTAGATTAAAAATTGTTTCTTGGATTAGATTCTTCTCTCTTATTTATTTAACTTTCTTAGATTAAATTCTTCTATCATAACATCGAAGGAAATTCAAACCACAACTACGCTAGAGGATATGGCTACTAAAGTCGGGGGAGATTTGTTGGTTCACACAGCGGATGTAACACAATAAATATTCACATAAATTGCTTCAACATTTCTACTATCGCTTTGCTTTAGTCTGTCACAAATGAAGGGATCCTAGTTTTATTTTTAAAGGGAAAATATTAAGATTACATTTATTATATATCATATCTGCGAGATTGATTAACATTTCATGCAGCAGTATCTATTTTCAAAGAGAGCAAAATTAAATGCATGTATCCAAGGCCTCGATTTATTACATTTAATGATAGACCTAGACTTGATGAATAAACCCGATAACATCTTTTTTCGATTATATTGTCTCAAATTTCAGTTGTTCAACCACTACCCAGTCACTATATTTTTTTTTTAATCGAAACAGTTATTTAACTCAAATTTGCGAGCAATTTCATAAAAGAAAACTACATAGATCTATGTATCTTATTTTCCGAAACAGAAAACGAGAAATATGAATGAATGGCACGTTTATGAAATTACGTGAAATGGGAAAATGAGATATTCTTAAACGTATTCAACCACTACTGAGGCAATGAGGATCTAGATCTAATAATAGTGTCTGGTTTATTTTCAATAGGAATAATGGAGAGTGTTGGCTGATTTCAATCGGGACAAAGAAAATAAATTGACGTAACATCATTGAGATTACCTAGTTTGTAATTTTTCCTCGTTATAGGATGATTCGAACACGACGTAGGACCAATTTAGATAATGCCATGAATGTTTTATTACATTATAGTAGATATGTGTTATGGTAAAGCAAATTAAGATGTGGCTGTTCTGAGCCTAATAGGCAGTAAAACCATACTCTGTCAATTTTGCTTTTCGGCCTGAGAAATTATAGATGATTTTGTGGAATCGTTAAATTCAACAAGCACGATATCTACCCTTCCAATTTTAGAACAGCCTCATGTCTCTTTTCTTTAATCTGTGTCAGTTCTACTTCAAAGCAGATTTCGTATTTCATTGCGTGTATTGATTATGATCCGGAGTTGAAATCATTTAAGTAGACGTTAACAAACTACATGTATATTTATATAATTTCATTGAAAGAAAGGTAGGTGTGTTGGTTTAATGTTTGAGTATAACAACCAGATTCAATTAATAAATAGTATACAGTAAATGGTGTTTGAATCCAGAAGGAAAAGCTTCCAAAATAACAAGGCATTTTTTGAATTCAGTAGATTTTTAACGGATTGTAAATGATTTAATATTATGTGAAATGTTGTAGGAAAATACCTTAAGTACCATGGACAGCTAGAGAAAGAATAAACATCACGAAACTTAGATTATTAAAAGAAATCAGAAAATAAAATCCGTCTTATTTTGATCACATAAAAAGACATGACAATGACACTTTAGGAAAGTTGTTTATTGTTTTTGGTTTGTTTGTTGTTGTTTTTTGTATTTTCTTGTTTTGTGTTGTTTGGGGTTTTTTGTGTGTGCTTTTGTGTGTTTTTGTTTTTTGTTTTGTTTTGTTGTTTTTGTGTGTGTGTGTGTGTGTGTGTTTGTTATTTTAATCACAGATTATAAAATTCTCCTCCTCCTTCTCCATCATCTTCCAGTGAAATCGCAACTTCGTTTTAACGAAGACTTGTGTGTTCAGTACAAAAAGAATATGAATATGTGATATGACGCGTTCCCAATGGCGAGCTGAGCGTTCAATCGCCTAATACTGATTGTTTTAATCATCAATCCAAATGATGTGCAAGACGGATTCAAAGTCTGGAGGACACTTGATGAGTATATTCTAAATGTAAAGGTAGGCATTTCGTGTCGATGTTAACGATCTTGTAGCAATGCCATAGTGATGCTATATGTATATTTGTGGAGTTAATTGCTGGATGATTTTCACAAGACTAGTCAATCACTATCTTCAAGACCTCAAAATTAGTTTAGACGTCTGTGGTAAATTGTTTGCTTCACATACGGACACCATTTTGAAGAAAAAGCAGAAGGAAAATCGCCTTACGTTGAATTTAAGAAAAGCAGAACCAAAATAAAACATAATATCAATTATGAAGGTGATGCTTTAGAGAACCTTGAGCCAAGAGTCAGGTTCAAAATCAAAACATGTACACCTGTGGTTGATGCATTAGAGTCATATCTGGCACAGAGGGCCCCAGTATACAATGATGCTGCAAACTAAATTCATTCTTAACCAAATTAGAAGCTACCGAAGAAAAGATTCGCGAAGGAATTAGTGCCTCCTGCCAGACATATCCTGAAGACGTGGACATGAATCTTGTAGGAGATGCCAAGCATTTTCATCAGTGTGTTAGACAAAGTTAAGTCTCTGGTTTATCTCAACATGATAGTCTGACACAGGATCTGTGTAGGGTAATGTGTAACATGATAGTCTAACACATCGGGATCTGTATATGGTAAAATGTAACGATCATGTGCAATCAATATATTCCTGATGGATCAGAAGCAATTTTGAGATCGTTTCTTAGCATTATGGTTGCAAATTGCTCTGGAGAAAGATATTTTCCCAGCTGAAGAGGATAAAAAATGAATTTAAAACGACAATAGCTCGAGATAAACTATGTTCCCCGTCTCACGTGCATAGAAAATGATAAACTAGGCAGTCTATCATTTGATGACGTCTTCAATGGCTTTGCTCTAGCAAAGGCAACGAAAAACATTTTAGCAAGTAAGTAAATTTAAATAATGAATACAAATGATTTATTCAACATTAAAGATTTAATATTTTACCGTCTATATACTTCTTCGATCTTAATTTTGTATAATTCCATATTAGGTATCCGAAACTTATATTTGGCAATGACTAACATGCCATATCAACTGGACTCATGTCATAAAGGGCCCCATATTTCAAATAGCTTGTGGCCTCATTAAGTCTAAATCCGGCATAGCTTAGCTGAAAGTGTGTGTGAGTGTGTGTGTGTGTGTATGTGTGTGTGTGTGTATGTGTGTGTATGTGTGTGTGTGTTGTCGTTGTTGTTACTGTTTAAAACAGTGGTTAAATATATATATATATATATATATACCTTATTACACAAAGATCATAATACACCATCTTGATGGCTGTTCGCCCGGTATCTCTGTGTCCCGTCTACTCCCCGACACTAATTAATTAATTAATTGTTTCTTCCTTAAGGGACGTAAGTCGCTCTGGCTGTCTAGACAGAGTTGCCTATGATGAAATAGTGCATTTTTCTCGATTGTTCGTATTTTCGTTTGTTTTTGTTTGTTTCGTTCGTTTTTTGTTTCGCTTGTTTTATTTCATTCTGTTTTGGGGAGGTTTCATACATTTTTGGCTTGTTTTTTGTTTTGTTTTGTTTTTTGTTTGGTTGCTTGTTTTTGGTTGTTGTTTTTGTTTTGTTTTTCTTTTGTTTCTTTCAGGTTTTGTTTCTTTCTTTTTTTTCTTTTTTGGTTTGTGTGTGTGTGAGTGTGTGTTTGGGGGGGAGGGGGGGTAGAGGGATGACTAACATTTTTGGAATGACTTTCATTTCATGAATCCATATATGCTTCGTTGTAGGGGAAACTACAAGATTCAAAATAACAAATATTACTTAATACATGTCTTCGGTCCAAATAAAGAGAATATTTTTTTACAACTTTAATTTTTTCTTTCTATTTGCTTCCATTCCATCCCTTCTCCAATTCAACTAAACGTAATTTCAATGACTGCCCGCAACATGTTAAAGAAGCATGCTAAGGCTACAAAACATTCGTAAAGCCAGTCGTAGATTACATGGGTGTATATATATGGGATCCACATTATCAAAACCAAACAGATGATAAGATTACACATGTATAGAGGATGTACAAAAGATGCAGGCAGATTTGTAACCAACAACAATAACTACACACCCAATTCAAAAACTTTATTCATTCCAAAAAACCTGGAAATTTAAGTATACATACATGTATGAAGTAAATAATAAAAGATAATTATCATATTTAAAGATTTATGCCCAGGATAAACATGTATCATGTACATTTATAATAATATAGATGAGGTATAAAAATTGCATAATTTAACATTATAATAACAAATAAACAGATCACGAACATAGACAGATTTATAATAATATAGGAGGGAATAGTCAATGCTATCGTGCAGAGATCAATTGAAAAGCAAAAAAAGATGATACTTCTCTGCTTCATCGACTATTCGCACTTATTCTAAGTGCCTCTGACTTGATGCAACACTTAACACTCTTCTAAATGCTGTTTAACAAATGTTCACATAGAAGTGGAGTACAAAAACCTTAGACTTATACTTATATATAATACAAAACTTGTATTGGAACAAGACTGCATGTGTCAAAATTGATAGCAACTTGTCCCCTTTTTCAACAACACTAAAGGAGTTTTAGACAGGGATTGAGGACATGAAGGAGCCAGTGTTGGTAGCATGAATAATAATAATAATAATAATAATAATAATAATAATAATAATAGTAATAATAATAGTAATAATAATAATAATAATAATAATAATAATAATAATAATAGTAATAATAATAGTAATAATAGTAATAATTATAATAGTAATAATATTAGTAGTAGTAGTAATAATAATAATAATATTAATAATAATAATAATAATAATAATAATAATAATAATAATAATAATTATTATTATTAAATAAGCATAAGCATAATCACAATCATAATAATAATCATACGAATAAATATGACGTAAGTCGTCTGCTAAAATGATTCCTGTAAACTAGTAAGATATGTTACCATAAAAAATATTATCGGAAGTTAAATTTATCAAAAGCTTATCTACATCTTGAAAGCACAAATTTCTGGTTGGCTTTGATATTGCTATTTTGTTCCTATTTTTATATTAATAACATAAATTAAAGCAATATTCGACGGCGTGTTTTTTTTTTTAATTTGTAATTTTTTGTTTGTTTTCAAGGCACCCGAGATTCGATACTCATAAAAAACGCGGTAGGGTGTTTTACTATCACTCAGCCAACCCAAGCTTCAAACCTAGTTGTAACAACTGACTTTTATCATTTCATGTTATCCCACATTGTAGTAAGGTACTGCTTTGTTTACATCGTTGGTGAAGTCTTTAGTGTACTCACTGGACTGGCTGTTGTGTATGCCGTGTGTGTCGGTGTACACAGGGTTAGTGTATGCTGCATTCGTATTTGAAAGACAGATGTTTACTCAACCCAATTTGATTATGATTCTCCTAGAATACGGAAAGAGTCAGACTATTCTTGAGGTGGGTTTATTCATTTAATTTGATGTGGAAATGTGGTGAAGGAGAGAGAATGTTCTCGATATGGTGTTTATCTGTATAAGTTGTTGTGGAGAGTAAGCAGTCAGAGGAGCAGTCGTGTTGTCAGTCAGTCTGTCAGTTTATACCTTGTATCTATTATCATTAAAGTTTGATTCAAGTTTTAAATTCAGCCAGTTGCAGGCTTATTTCTTTATTGAACTCATGGCTTAGGTGACGGTAGGAATTATATAGGAATTACTCATATCAAGCTAGGGCAGTTTTTCAAACCTTTGTCCCAGCTTCAAGTCGTGACACGTGTAATAGACATTAAAGACATTAACTTTAAGACACACAAAACGAAATCTATCTAGTACGTTCCACATGAACTTCACCTTCGGAAAAAAAATAACAAAAATTTCAGTTATTCGGCGCAACGTTTTAAATTGATCTAAAGCTGGCACATTTGACTGTGTATTGTGAAACGCACTGTAAAGTTATAGGGACAGTGGCTCCTCAAGATGAGTCCCGAAGATTGGTTTGAAATTTATTTAAAAGAGAAGCGAAACAAAAGAAAAGAAGAAAAAAAAAGAAAAAGAAAAGAAAAAAGAAAAAAGAAGAAAAAGTAAAGAAATGAAGAAGAAAAGAAAAGAAAAAGAAAAAAAAAAAAGAAAAGAAAAGAAGAAAAAGAAAAGAAAAGAAGAAAAAAAGAAAAATAAAGTTAAGAAAAGGAGATGAAAAGAACGAAAATTGAAAGAAAAAGATAAAAAGAGAGCGAAAAAGATAAATAGCAACCAACAAACAATTAATTATCAAAATACAAAAAACAAAACAAAAAGCCAAATTAAAAAAGAAGAGAAACGAAGAAGAGAAAAGAAAAACGGTGGAGAAAAAACGAAATGTCTCCATCTCGTAACAGTATATGGGCTTTACTGCCTTTCCTTCTCCCAAATATACAATACGACTTTGGGACATATAGCATCCCAAGTGATACTAGGACCATTCACTGCCCTTAGATCTTTATCCTGGCGTTAACAAATATGGTGATGAATTTTAAAAAAGTATTAAAATGTACGTATATGCGAGTGCACCAATACTTTTCAAATTGAGTCAAATCGACTTGCAGTGCTAAACCTGATCACTATAATATAGCTCCTCGCTCAGCTGTAAGTCTTTAGTCTTGTGTACATATTGACCATCATCCTCTTCCAAACCATTCATTGGCAAATTTTCAGTATGCCTGAGTAATTCTGTTTTGGGGATGTTTTTTTCCAGTTGCGTGTTTGACACGCCTTATAGGGCGTGTGCTGTTCTCCTTTACCCGACTCTTTTTTCTACCACCCGTCTCTATCTTTGCTTCCTCCGTCATTAACGATGGTGTCAAATGATTCTATAAGCGAACTTTCTTATTTCGTCAATTCTGACTTTATGTGATCTTTATTTCAATCTGGGTTTAATCCTTGGTAAGAGCTTTATTTCAACTTGACACTTCTAGACCAGTTTTTGCTGTCATCTTTGCTTAATGAATAACACTCCGTCTGATTGATGACGTTATGGCCATACATATATACATACACACACATACGCTTTCAGCGATTTCTTTGCTTGAAAGCTGACGTTTGTTCTGACAAGAGTGATCCTGCCTATCTGGATATTTTTTTGTAAGTTTCCATTTCTTTTCGGAGGCCACCATGCATTTCGTTTGTGTTCTTAGACGTCTTCGATTTTTAAATTAATTTTTTGCTTAACATCACAGTCACGCCATGAGGGTACGAGAGATGTTGCGTTTGGGCGATTGTCCATGATATTGCGCCCACTATTTGCACGTTGGGGATCACCTACAAATTATATCGACGTTGTTTGTTGATCACTGACCAGGCTGTCATCTAAAGAGGTGACCATATACTCTAATCTATAGTGATCTTGGGAGAGGAAGTTCTCATGAGATGAGCAGTTGACCCCGGGAGGTTTCATAACCCACAGCTCGCCAGCTCAAGGCGGCAATTACTGAACAGATCACCACACCTTGTGTGAAGCTACTGACACCATCTTCAGAGCTAGAGACGGAAAAGCAACTAGTGTTGGAAGGCGGGCATCGTATCCTTTGGGTGTGTAGGCCTGTTGGGTAAATGTTGACGATCTTATAACAATGACATTCCTACGCCTGGGATAATAATCTGAGAGAAGTATGGATACTCAGCCACACTTCAGTGAGAAGAGGTTCTGGGGTGAATGAGTACTAAATTTATTTTTGGTAGGAATTGAATTTTGCCAGGGTGAAGGTCGATAATATGACCTGTTCTTTTCGATTTTAACCACCAAGTCTTCTTTTACATGTGGAAAGGCGCATGGGACTTAATTTAGTTTATTGTCCGTCTCCGATGGGACTAGGCACTCATTTATCCTGCCTACCACAGGCCAAGGAGGCGGGAAAGTCAGATAAACCCGGATTTTACTACAAGCCTGCATATCCGGGCACCAACCTGTGACCTTTGGCTTGGTGGTGGAGTGCCCTAACCACTGATCTATCCGCGCTTCTCTTAGCTGAAATATTGGTGACAAACTCCACCCTGCAACACGGAAACTTAAATTCTGAAGCTACCCAAATTATCAAGCAAGGAGTGCAGGAAAACCCTGTGAGTCAACTCCCAGGTTCACCATTCCCCTGCCTCTTAAAACATAACATAATCCAAAGTTAGTGATTCCATACTATTCATCCTTATACCAACAGTCCGTCCTAGCGATCTTAACAGATTACTATCTCCGGAAGGTACTTATCGTATTCCTCACCTCCATTGTGTTCTTTGGGACGGTGGCTTGCTCACTACGTCGTCCTACTTGCCATACAGATAGAAAAAGTGAAAGTTCCCCAGCTGGGCGGCGTACGTAGGCATTTCATAGGAATTTTATCACACATCTCCACCCTTAAGTAAAAAAAAATAATAAAAAATTGGAACCTAAGATATCGAAATGCCTGAACTAATTAAGCCTGAAGAGGAAATCCAGTCTATAATTGCCAATACCTTTGACAGAAACCAGACGAAATCGGTAGTGATGGAGAAGCAGAGCCTATCTCATCAGCCTGTCGTTTTCCGATTGGCCTTGTTGAGGTACAAAAGTGTAGCGTTATCGATCTCTACAATAAGCTCCCTGCCTGTGATGTAGATACTCAAACTTTTTATCGTCCACCCTAGCGCTAAGCATTCTCCTTCCACCACAGAGTGCCGCTCCTCTCTGGGTAGAAGCTGTTTGCATAAAGAAACCACTGGAAATGTTCCATTCTCAAATGTCTGCATGAGTGCAGCCCTAATTTCCGTATTACTTGCGTTCGCCGCCAGGATAAAAGGTCTTTCAAAGTCAGGAAGTCTAGGAAGGGAGTCTTGGGACGGGCACTCCTTTAAATAATTAATGCTCTGTCCTGAGGACAGAGTCTTGCTTCGGTTTCCCCGCCATGGTTGCATCGTTTAGTGGACTTACGGCTCCTGAGACATTTGGGACATAACTTCGATAAAATACTGCTTACCCAAGGAAGTTCCTTAGTTGCTTTGTCCGATGAGACTCCGTGTTTTCGATAGCTTTTACTTTACTCTGTTGGTGCGAGCTTTCCACGTCCAATCTGATGACCCAGGAATTCCACCAGGTGAAAGCCTAGTGAACATTTGGATGGTCGTGCTGTCAAGCCGGCTTTCTCGAGTCTTTCTAGAACCTTTTTAATCCCTTCCAAATGGTGTGCCCAGGAGCGTTCATGATGTACAACAATGTCGTCTATGTAGTTCTTGACGTTTTTGAGTCCACATAACACCTTTCGCTTCATTCTTGAACATGCAGCGGGAGCGCCTCGCAGTCCGAAAGGCAGATCTCTGAATTGCTTTAGCCCAAGTTCAGTGGCAATCCCGGTCGGCGGTTTAGCTGATTGGGCCAGAGGAATCTGCCAATATTGTTTTGACTTATTTTACTATCATAGTTGCTTTCTGTCCCTATCTGCTGGAATAAATCGTACTGTCTCTCCATGGGTTCTGCATCGAAGACAGTGACGTTGTTCAGACTCCTGGGATCCACACATTGTCTGGTGGTACCGTCTTTCTTTTTGACCACTGTCTGATGCTTCAATGATGTCGGCATCCAGCGTGGCTTTTACTTCCTCATTTAGTGTTTCTTTCAACGCTTGAGTCACCGGATACGGTTTCTTCCGACCGAATCGGGATCGTTGACCATGTGTTAAGTCATACGTGTAGACGTTTGTGCGACCTGACAGGTCGCAGGTCGGTCAAAACATCTTCATAGACCTTGAGTACATCATCCAGCTAATCCTTCTGCTGCGGGGTACGTTCCTCATTGATAACCAAACCCCTTACAGTCTCCGTTTGTTTTAGATATGGCGTCACCAACCTTAGCTCTTGGTCACGGCCAGTCTCTTCTTCCACCACTGTTAGTTGCCACGGCGTAATGAAGGATGCATGTCGCTGGATCAGGTTTGCCGCCCCTTTGATATTTATTTCTTCATGAGATTGGCGTGGTACGCGGGTTGACGTCCTTGACATCAACAATGTAGTTGTTTTCTAGTCAGTTTGGTTGGCAAGAAAAGCAGTGTCTGGTCTTCAGAATGCAATGACCTGGGTCTCGCCCTTTTGTCGAAGTAGGATTTGTGTCTGGATGAGGAGGAACATAAATTCTGATGGACCGGTTTTATAACTTAATCAAGTTTCTCTTTCAAACGTACCATGTACTTTGGTAAGGAGTCAAGGAGTCTTACTACTGCAATCTGGATCTCATCATCAGTTTAGCGTTAACATTAGTTTTTGGTGCTTTGCAGATCATTCTCCTCCATGTTGCTCTGTCGTCCGCACATCCTGTGTCTGTGTTTGTGTTAATGGTGGATGTTTTGTCTTATGTTTTTATGTATGTCATAAGTTGCCCTCCACGAGCTCGTTTTCAAGAACACCTGGTGTTACCAGAATTTCACTTCCACCCTGTCTCCAGATGTGTCCAAAAACAAACAAACAAACAAAAAACAAAAAACAAACAAAAACCACCAACAAAAACCGCATTTGCCTTTGCTAATATCGTCAACACTTCCTCGTTTCTAACCAATACAGTCTGGTTTATTTCAACAAGGAGTTCCTCGAACTCCTCGGTCCACAGTTCACGTAGATTTGCCATTAGACCACGCAATGGTCGACCATAAAGAAGATGGAAAAGTTAAAAGCCAAGAGATGCGTGTGGCACCTCTCGATAACGCGCAAATCGAGTTGCACTGATATATCGATCCCAGTCTCTGGGTCTATCAGCAGCTAGTTTCTTCAACATGTCTTTCATGGTGGCATTAAATCTTTCCACCAAACCATTACACTGGGGATGGATGTCAAGGTAATGTAGTCAATTGTTTTACAGACGACCTATAAATCTCCAGTTTCTTCAACATGCTCTTCAAGGTGGCGTTTAATCCTTCCACCAAATATCACATCGGGGTTGTCGAGGTGATGTAGTCAATTGGTTTACAGACAACGACCAACAAATCTCCGCCATGAGATCTGAGGTGAACTTGGGTCCCTTGTCGCTCAGGATCTCCTTAGGGATTCCAACCCGACAAAATCTCTACCTAAGCTTCTGCCACAGCCTCTTTGGGAATGGCTTTAGTTGTACGGCCTCTGGAAAATGGGTGTAATAGTCCACAAGCACTAGAATATAATATTTGTGCGCCCTTTCAGACGACGGAAAGATAGGTCCGACCAGACCACGGCTACCCTTGAAAAGGTTCATAAATGAGCCGTACGGAGGAGAAAGGAACCTTCGACACCCGTCCTTTAGAAGATGGCCGTTGGCACTGGTTGCAAAACTGTCGAAATCTCTTGATACCATCCCAAATATTGGGCCAGAAAAACTCCACGAGAATTTTTGTCCGTTATTTTCTTAGCAGCGAGATGAACTCTTAAAATACTGAGGTGGGCAGCCTGCATTCATTACCTTTCTTCGGATGGTTTGTGGCACTACCACCTACTTGTTTCCTTCATCACGACAATCCGTCTGTTTAGTCGTTCTGATGATAATTTTCCTTGCCGGTTATCCGGGTTTTGCCTGTTTCTGCGAGTTTC
Organism: Melibe bucephala; assembly: GCA_039654525.1. Taxonomy (NCBI): domain Eukaryota; kingdom Metazoa; phylum Mollusca; class Gastropoda; order Nudibranchia; family Dendronotidae; genus Melibe; species Melibe bucephala. The sequence continues at coordinate 6,329 of JBCJKE010388491.1, read as the reverse complement.
CGGCATGCAGCCAAAGACTGGTCCTTTTCTTGCAAGTCTTTGAGTTCGCTAACAGATTTCAGGGTTAATGGCGGGTGAAGTTATCAGAGGCTTCGTCCGTCGCGTTTTCCAGGCACAAGTTTCCACTGCCAAGTAATTGTCCTGTGTTTTGCACTTGTTTTTATTATCTGGTCTTGGCACGGCGACGCAGATATTAAATCATTTGACTCCTGGTATATTTCCTAACATGACATCGTGCTAGGATTCGCCTTTTCCAATGCCAACACTTTTCCTGTAAAGTATGGGGATTCCAGGTGAGCTTCTATAACAGCGGCAGGTACAGCCTTGCCGTCTGCTAGATAAACGTATACTGTTTTCTGTTTCACCTCCTTGTCTATGTCGTGCCCTATAAATCCTTTTCTGGCTACTACGCTGCTACTTCCCCTGAGGCGCAGCACTTGGACCTTCATTCCATTTAAAACGTCTTCGGCGACTGTACTGTCATTTTCAAAGTGGTTAGCACATGACCAGAGCATGCAGCTGACATCATTGATACAATGCATCCGCACTTCAGCTGTAGATGTTGGTGACTTGGGCATTGATGAGCTTCCATATTTGGCTTGCTTTCATTCTCGCCCAATGCATTTCTGTAGCTCTCGATATTGTTGCAATACGATTTCGACTTCCTTTTCTTTTCTTCTCCCAACAATCCTCCGCTTGGTGGTTTATTCGGTGACAGTAGATATAGTATCTAACAGTGAATGTGACATATGTTTGAAACTTTACCCCGCAATCAGGGTGACCGACTTTGTGGCATCGATGACACTCTGGCAATCTTCGCTCCACTCTTTTTTTTATATATACAACGACAATCCTCCTTTTGAGTATGCGCCGAGCGTCCCATGAGCTTGTATGTGTTTTCCTGCCATGTCTACCAGCATGTTCACTGACTTGGGTTTCCTCAGGAAGACCATCAGATCCTTGGTACTTAGTCCTCTTCAGATCATTCAGTGCTGTGTGGCCCATCCGTAGACCAAATATTACCGTTTGCTCCCTGCGTGGCAGCACTAGCCACGCGTCTCTCCTGGAACGAACGGGCCTTGCAGCGAGCACAGCGCGAGTCGTGCTACATACCGTGTCTCCGCTGTTCCATCCACTTGCCGCGAATGAATTTTTGGCATAGTTTTTTGGCAGTGTGGGACTTAACGCCAATTTGGACAGGTGAGCCAAAAGGTTCTGCAATTTGAGGATTGTATGCCTGAAGTGTTGCCCCAGTCGTGTGAGAATCGCCCCGCAGAACAGTAGATATAACTAGTCCTTGAAGTATGAGTTCACAATTCACAGTTCATAAATGTCAGACAATTGCGAGGCGATGATTGCTCTGTTATGTCTGAGGATCATACTCAAACATCCAACGTCATCACTTAAGACGAGTCTGGACGTGAAATCATAATACCTAGAGCGGCAGAACACAATACAGGCAAGAGTATATAGTGCAGAGTCGAACTCTTATCTGTTAAACTGTTACGCCCACAGTTTCCTTTCTGATTGTATTTAAAATGTGTATTATAACACATTTTGCTTTTCTATCACATGTGCACAGCGGATTCATTGTGAAATGTTTCTGTGGACTTTATTAATTTTAACTATCAATCAGTGGTTTTTGATCCTTAGAGGCTTGAACGTATGGAGGATTGTGGTCACATCCCTCTATTTCGAAAAGAAATTTGTCCTTAAGAAAAAAATTTCCTCACTTTTACATTACTGACAATCTAACAGAAAAGCTGCCTGTAAACGGATGTTGTAACTCAACGTCCAGTCATATTGGAACGTGGTTTGTCTACCCATTGAATGGATTACCCACGGACTGAACTGATCCACTGCGATGTTTCTTAGATGAGGCTGGCTTAGTAAACTCTATAAAGTTATCGTCTGTTTTCCTCTCCATAATGACGAATGAAGCACGGCCCTAAACTATATTGGCATGGCTAATTCCTCTTATCTCTCATTTGACATTTCAACTACTTGCTGACGAGCTGTACAAAATTCCATCAGTGTTGTTCTCCCTGGTAGACTCACATCTGATGAGTTGTCCATCCAACAGCCGATCCTCTTTCTTTGCTCTTCATATCACAACCATAATATTAATCCTATTCCCAGTAAGATGTCCCGGCCTTGCCTTGTGAAACCTCTTTTTAAAACGGCTGTTTATTATGGATTCTAGGCACGTTGTATTTCAATATTTTCACGAACCTGGCTCTGGTCAGTCATGATGTATCATAACGTATTTATACTTCTCAGATTATTTTTGGAAGACTGGTTCTTGTTATATCACCGTATTCATACTGTACACAATACATTTATACTTACCGTTACTGATTGATCTTGTATAAACCTCATGTTCGTGGCAGTTTTACATGCAAGTTATGCGTTTTGGAGACATAAGTATATGTCATAAACACACATTAATTATAACCAAGATCTCAGTATTCCGACGCATGCCTTTATGAGCCGAAATACACTTTATTACATGTTGTCTTGTCTTAAGTGTAGTTCATATCTCAGTATATCCATGCCCTTTCTAAGGAAAGCTGAGAAAAGCCAACTTCACATCACATATTTCAGCTTTATTTGTTGAAACGGCAGAGGGGAAAGTCTAAGATTTATTTGATGCACAGGCCTTTCATCTCAGTATATCCATGCCCCTTTCTAGGAAAGCTGAGACGTCCACACTTTCGAGGTCTGACATTATGTACTCCACTGATGAATATGTTTGCACAAATTTCACGCCTCACTGTATAGGGGGCCAGGTGGCCAAGTGGTTGAGGCATTGCACTGCAGCCCGTGGGACCACGAGTTCGAGCCCCGCTTCGGCATCTGGTTTTTTCCTTGGGCAAGAAAATTCACCCCTATTGCCCTCATTGGTGGTGCTGCATTGCGGCTGACGCCTGGGTCTATTCCGATCTTCCTTTGGGATAGACCCTAAAGACGAATCCTCACCTGGAGTCAATAAAGGGCGTTATTTTATTTTTATTTTATCCATCTAACGCAAAAGGAATGGATATCTGTAACATGTCATACACATCTCAGTATATCCATGCCCTTCGTAAGGAAAGCTGAGATTTTATGATAGAGGTAGGTTGTGCAATCCTTTTATCCTACCCAAGGCTAGCCATTCTCATTTTTCTGCACATTTTCAAACTGTCTGCATTTTAAATAAAAATTGAATAAGTTGTACAAGAATAAGAGCCGAAAAGACATATACTATGTCGTTTGTGTTTTTTGTTTTATTAGCAGTCTTTCAAAAATAATAATAGTACAAGAATAGTATGCATTATGATTGGCCTGACTCGGGGACATGGAGCATTGAAAGACATCTGGCTCGGCATTCCACCAGTCCGTAAAGAGAGTACTTTAGACTTGAGACCGAATGGGCATGTATTAAATATATGAATCTCTCAAATCTACGTCCATCCTTCGAGCTTTGAAATACCATCCAGGTGTTAATATACAATGTTTTTCATCCGTACTCATTACCTTTCTCCACACTTACGGACTGGAGTGTGTTCTTGTAACTCCTGCTTTTATCTATTTGAAAACAGTAAATGAAGTATCCTTGTAACCTCGTTGTATACGTTCATTTAACCTGCATCCTTAAAAGGTATTGAACGTTTTAGATCAATAATGTTGATTTCCAATTTGTTTCTTTTAAGCTTTTTTCTTTACCTTTTATTCTACCTTTTCACATAATTTTGTATACCTTTCTTTATTCGCCTTGGTCATCTCAACCAGGTTTCATGTTATACCAGTCTAGTTCCATACTAAGCCAGCCTTTGATGACCACATAATTGCAACCCTTTTGACCTCTAATGTGCTTGAAAATATCTGTTTTACCAGCTGGCTGATTTTTGTTAAAAAGCAATAGTACACGAAATGTCATCGTCGTGACAGGTGTTTCTGCTCTGCTCTTCAGAGCTTGATGATGTTTTCAAATGCTTCATGTACTTTCCATCTGAGACCTGAAGAGCTGAGCGTAAGATTTACTTCTTTTTTTTATATAGATTCCAGGTCACGAGGAGGCTTTGAATTGACAGATCTGTTGAGTTACAATCGGTGTGAAGATATCATTTTTCATTTTGTAATTCGTGACGAAATAAGGATGCAACTTTTGGAGGCCAGCTAATCAAAATGATCTTCCTCTCCAACCATGAAAAACATTGGAGAGATTTGTCTGGTTGGTCTCTTGGTGAGGCTGAGGACTAAAACGGGCTTTTGAAACTCCATTGTACTCTGATATATTTTAAAAAGAACTGGGCCTCACTCACTAGTCTACGTTTACAGAGGTAGCATCCATGACAAGCCGTTTCCAGGAATTTGTCTTGACTGTTCAAACCAACCTCATTACACTTTTAGGTCACGGACATTCTTGTTGTCAATGAGGGTTAAAACTGGTCTACCCATACTTCTTTTTGCCTCAATCTCTCTGACATGCAATTTGATTGTCAGTTTTTTGGTGTCTTGCAGCATGTTCAATGTATTTTTTTCTGGTTAATGTTAACAGCCTTCTGAACACGTTTAACTCCTGTAAAATACACCCGTTTGATCTTCTCTCTGTCCAAGAAACTCTTAGCATCCTTTTATACAACCACATTTACCAAGCTTCAATCCGTGCACCATGTTTCCCACCTCTTTGCCCTGTGGTAGGCAGTATATTATATGAGTGCCTAGTTCCGTCCGTGGAGTTCCCTTGTGCCTTTACGCATGTAAAAGAACTCACAGTGGTTAAAGTCGAAAAGAGCAGGCCATATCGGCCGTCACCCTGGCAAAATTCAATTCCTACCAAAATTCCTTTCGGACTCATTCAGTCCTACAGCCTCTTCTACCTCATACTTATTGAACAGTTCTTGACTCTGAATTGAATTAGAAGAGGCAACGATCGAATGAGAAGAGAGTGTTGCTGGGCACTCATACATCTCTTAGAATATTAGTCGAGGCGTACAATGCCGTTACTAGAGGATCGTCGATACTATCAATGCCATTTTCTTTGAGCCCTACAATAATAAGAAAAATGTATGAGTTTTCTCGATTTGCTATACTCTAGATTACAAGAGGTATCGTAGAGGCCACAACTCGAGGCTACAGATTTTGAGCAACTAACATGTGTGTGCAGACTTTTTTACGAAATGTTTGTCAATGTTTGTTTTTCAGTTCACATAATAAGCGCCTTTCATGGTACCGGTATTCGTTAAATGTGTTAAATGTTTGATTTCAAAATTCAATTTACCAGTCATAGGCTTGTGTTCTTCCTTGAATATAAGGTACAACGGTCGTTCAGATAGTAATGACGCTGGGCAAAATGACAAACAAAAGCAGGTTACTGAATCAATTTAGCAGAAGAAGAGAAAGAAGGATGAGGAAGAGAGAAAAAAGTGACATGAGATAAGAGAAAAGGTGGAAGGAAAAATTGGCGGCGAAAAGAGAAGCTAAAAAAGGAGAGAAAAAAGAAGGCATTGAAGATTTTTCAAAAATTAAAGAAGAAAATCAAAGAAAACAGGATAAAGGAAAGGAAAGAAGATAAAAATATAATGAAAGAAGAAGAAAAGAGAAACTAGAATAATAAGAATAAAACAATAAAAACAAATGGAAAAGATGGAAAAAGAAAGAACATAGCCGAGGAAAAAGATTTAGGAGGGTTTTTGGCTGCTTAGCGCTGCTTTGAGTTTGAGTATCATTCATATCCTAGTTGCCCCGCATTGCTGAGGTGCTCCAGACTTGGGTAAAATGAATGGGCACGTCCAGTATGGATACTTGGCTTCTAGGTCTGCCCGTGACTTTGATGAGGGGAATTACGAAGGTCAAGGTTGACCTTGAGGTTAACACGGTGTGATCGAGTCGTCGGTTTTTAGGGCCGCTGAAAGGTGGGGGGACAGGCACTGTGCGTCTGTGGACGGGTTACCCTTCTGGTCCGCGTGGAAAATTTCTTGTGGAAGCTGGCTGGGTGTGTTGGTCTGGCAAGGCTTCTGGTCCGGACAACGGCAAGGCGATTGGCACGCTGCTGTCATTGTATTGAAGTTGTCGGGATGTCTGGATCAATGAGCCGGGATGATGGATTCTTTCTCACTACTTTATTACTTTGTCTATTTGATCTATTCTGTTCCCCTTTCGCCAATTTTACTTCTCCTGTACACCTTTATCTATTTTATCTTCATGTACTTAACTGCATGTGCATTGAATATTCATGTTAAGAGTTTGCTGTTTTTCCTAACAATATGCTTTGGTGTATTTTATCTTTAGTGTGTGTGAGTGTGTGTGTGTGTGTGTGTGTGTGTGTGTGTGTGTTTATATATATA
>JBCJKE010387380.1:1869-13952 GCA_039654525.1 Melibe bucephala | reverse complement strand
AATTTGTACTAGACATTTTAAATTACTCATCATATTTCTAGCTTTATGTATTGTTTCTTGTTGATTCCATTTCATCATATCCAGGCTTAATTTGTTTTCAATGACAAATGAAGAAAATGATCTTGTTTTGAACCACTTTGATAATTATAATGTAAACTGATACTCTTCTAGAGTAAAATCAAGGGAAACAACCCATAAAATGCATTGGAAGGGAAGCAACTCACCATGTATTTTTTTGTATTTCACCCTTAAGCACCCTTAGGTGATACCCACTGTGCTTATCGGCAGCTTTGACTGTACCAGAATCATAGGTTGACTTTATTTTAAATTTTGTTTAGTTGGTTTTGTAGGATATCTTGATCGAGATATAGATAAATCTCAAAGACATTTTAAACCTCTGTAACCTGTGAGCTATATTTTTAAATCGAGGTTTTGCACAAGGACATTTGATCATACAGGAGTTTTGTATGGAGCTATAGATTCAGTTAATTCTGTGCTTCTTTTTCGTTTAATTAATTATTTTTTAAGTTGGATGACTGATATCTTCTTTTTTTTTTTTTTTGTTTCCAGGAGGACAAAAGCGGAGGCGGTGATATTCTTGATGCTTTCATGTTGTTACTTCTCTTGTAATATAACCTATACACACCTGTAGGATGAATTAAAGATATATGAAAGATTGGCAACTTTGTTCAGTTTCATTTTCTATTTGAGAAACATAGTGACGGAATATTATGTATGGTGCCTTTCTCATTTAAATTAAATTAAAAATCAATTTAATTCCAGTACAAAAAAATAAAAAATGAGGAACAATTGCAATGTACGGGAAAACATGTTCATGAAACAAACATGTAACAAGGCACATGCTCTTGCATGCATACACATACACATGCACACACATACACACACACAAATGCCAAAAACAAAGGAATAGAAACAGACGGAAAGAATTTTCAATTTTTGCACATATATTTTATTCGAATCAGGCGATAACATGAGTTTTCTTTTGTTTTTGTTTTGTTTTGTTACTCATTTAATTTTTTTTACACAAATTCATAATTTTGTTCCATCTGTAGGCAAATGAAAATTTGGGACTGGTAATTGTACTAGGACAAGGGAAAATAAATAATTTTTTAAGGAAAGAAAAGTCAAGTCTGTTCTCGTGGCAATTCATAATATCATACTCTTATGTATAAATCTTTAAAGATATTATATAAGATTTAAAATGATTACATAATATATATATATATAGATCTATGTACTTTTTATAATTATTTTTCAACAAATTTTTATCCACAACACAATTCTGAATTTGTATCGAGTATAATTACTTCAAGGACTTTTAAAATACCTCATCCTGGGAACGTGGTACAGAAATCTCCAGGGTAGACAATTCAGTTATAGGCCATCTAGAAAATATTTCTGATGAAGTTACAGGAAGATCTTCTCTTACCAACTCAATTCTTATGCCACCTGTTATTAGCGACTACCATTACCCCATATCATTAACAGAATTTTCACATTCTTGATTACGGTCCTGTAACAAAAGATGTACACTGGACCTTGAGTGGAACAAAGTGGGATGCTTCAAGATCTTGTCTAAAGTACGGAAAGATGTACTCTTGTTTTCCCTTTTATATTCATCAATCAACGCATTGGATCCAAACTGAGATCCAAACACACAGTCTCTGCCCTCAATCATAAAAAAAAAACAACAATAATAAAACAATAAAAGAATTTTAGTCAGATTTGTTTTCAGTTTTATAATATTATTATGTAATGTAATTAATAAATAAAAAGCCATTAACATGGGTTACCATCCCTTCTGTCTTTCTTTACAGTAACTTGATAGAGAAGCAATGCAATGTCTAGTTTTGCCCTTGTTGGACCACAGGGTGAAACTTCTGTTAACACTAACATAACAATGCAAAAGGATGTGTGGCCCATCCTGGAAATCTCTGTGTGGTATAGATATTCGAGGTCAAATTATTTGGGAAGGAGTCATAACAAGGTGAAGTGACCTTGAAGGTTGGTAAGGGATGATCCCTGCTCTCTAGAATTTGAACAACAATCAAAACAACAGTTTGGCATTGGCACACGTTTTATAATATATATATTATATATATATATATATATATATATACATATGTATTAATATATATATATATATATATATATACATATGTATTAATATATATATATAATATATATGTAGGCCTATATATATATGATATATGGGATACTGCAATGAGAATGGACTACACAAACGTTGGTGGTCAGTGTTGTGACTCAAGGTAACAAGAGTGATTGCAATGATTTATGAGGACATTTTGCTTCTACTTATATAGAGAGTATGATGATTATGAACATATTATTCTCCTTAACTTCCAATCGAAGAAGAAAAAAGCCAATGATACATGGCGGAATGCCATAGAATATGTTGCTCTATACATCATGTTCATTGCTCTGAAGTACATGTTGATAGAGTGTTGGAGTTGTAGGGCAGAAATGAATATAATATAGACCTATTGTCTCGAACCAACTCTTGATGTTTTTATTTATCGTTAACCCTTTCAGTGCGAATTAACGATACATCGTCATGAGCACGATTTAAATATTTGACTGTCATAAGCTCATAATATTAGTATTAGGCACGATCCTGATTTAACTCTGACTTCAATTTGCCCATACATCGGGATGAGCACGAACGTGCTCATCCCAATGTATGGGCAAATTGTAGTCAAAGAGTTAAATCATGCTCATTCTGATGTAGTGGCCTATGACACTAAGAGGGTTAAGAACGTATGAGTGTTAATGGGGGTACACATATCACCAGTAAACTTTTCATGACTACAATTTACCGTGGGACCAAGAAGTGTAAGTTGATGGACAAACCAACATGGAGCCGAGTCATTCATTTCTGATACTGATGAAAATGGAAGGCAAACATGACTTTTCTCTCATTAGCTTTTCTAGAAGCCCAACTTGAAACTGAAAACCTCTTTTTAACATACTTGTGCATATGCCTCATACCTTTATTTTTTCTTTCCCAGCCAGACTATTAACACCATGTGAAAGATAAGTTATACTGCTTTTACTTTTATCGTACGTGATTTGGTTTCTGATATTCAGAAAGCTTAGACTCCGACTTGAAATTAAGACCAGCCTGAGCGGCCGAAGTGCCGGTTTCAAAAGTCATGAGGGAAAAAAGTATTTAACATGGTTGTCATCATGAGAGACTTGATTTTTGCAGGAGTTTTATTTATAAAGGTTGATCTTCAGGTTTCAATACTCAGCAGGAGCTTCCGACAGGCCTTTGAGTGTTTTGTCTCACGAGTCATGTACATGTACTAGTATGAGAATGATTGTAACTACCTATAAATTCAGAAGCATATTGTCATGTAATAAATATAAAACTAGAGAAAAAAATGCATTTTAAAATGAATTTTTAAAACATGTATGATATAATCTATACAAGCTGGCAACATTAGATGGGCCACTTGACCATCGATCTATGTGGCTACCATGTTAATTTTACGATAACACAATTTACTGTAAACGGTTTAAATTCAAGGATGAAAATGCTGATATGACTGGAAAAAAAGATTTATTCGTCTTATAGTTATATCTGTCTACCAACTCCTAACATTAAATTATTGATACTGTTACCACCACAACTATAGCCAAAACAACTGATAGTAGTGCAATGTGGTACATGTAGTAATAGCAATTGTAGACCTGGTCAGCAAATGGTTATAGTATCGGAGGATGGGTCATGGCATATCATGGCATGCTTTCCATAGATGAAGCGGGGATAGTGTTCTTTGGAACAGACCAGATCACATCGCACTAACTGATCCTCTTGTTCCAACCCAATTGAACTGGAATCGGAATAGTCAACATGGAAAACTTGTCACTTCTAATTGCCCCTTTGCTGTATATTATTTAGTGGGAAAATGAGTGTGTGTTTGTTATATTATTAGTGGGAATATCAGTATATGTTTGTTATGTTATAAGTAGGAATATGAGTGTGTGTTTCTTATGTTATCAGTGAGAATATGAGTGTGTGTTGAGCACACTGATGCTGACAGTAAATACATTATTACAAGACACACCATTATGCGTGTACATAACACCACACATTGCATTCTGGAGGTTGGTAGTTTGTGGATTCGTAAAGCTAAAACAATGGCTTGCGTCAATATCCGAGATCCTGTTGTTACAAGCACGGCTGTTGGATTAGAAATGAACCACATGTGTCTTAACTGGACTTATGTAGCCTACCTGCTATTTGATTCAGCAAATGACTTACTGATACTGATTGGCAATACATTTTTGCTCTTGATCACTGTAGTAAGGGCAAACTTCATACATATATTATATATACTCATACTCTTCAAAGAAATTTTTACTGAGAAAATTCATCTGTTCAATAGAACACGTGTCATTTTGCAATGTTGTTACTGTTTATAACTTCATGCGTTTAAGTTTCAATAGAACAGTTTGAGTTTCAATAGAACACGAGTCATTTTGCAATGTTGTTACTGTTACGCAAATCATCACAGCTTTGGTGTATAAGTATAATAATGGTAATAAATAAATATGTGAGCTGATGTCTTTACTCTCCAAACTAGTTCTAGTACTACTACTAGTTCATGTGCAAGTGCAATTACACATACAAGGACAAGGAAAATCTAATGTTATTGTTAATACACATGTATGATTGGTCTGAATGGATGGTTTATACAAGTTGTAGCAGTAGTAGTACTATGGTTATGATCTCAAAACATTTTCAACTTCAGCAACACTCTAATATTATATTCTTTTATTTTTATTATGCTCATTTTAAGCAACCTGAATATTTCATTGACGCCTGCCCTGTCTTCATTTTATGGCAAGTGAAGAGGAATAACAACACACTAAAATACTTAAGTTATCAAATCTCATACATGCTGTGACTGTGACCCAAAGAAAAGCCATATATTTTCATTATTAAATCATAAAAATAATTTTACAGCCTTTATTTTTATCATAGCAGTAGCAGTAAAGTTACATGTATCATGATGTATTAGTATCAGTATCACAGCCTTTTAAGGGTGAGAACATTACTTCATAGCCAAAGAGCCCGCTTTAAACTCACAATAAAAAAAAAAACAGCACATGATGGATAATTACTGTCACAGTATATTTTTCTTTCCATCAGTGGTCTAAATTCTAAATGTTTTCACTTGTACTGCTTATCAGGGAAGATGGAAAATATGATGACTAGCCTAGATTTCCAGGATGTACCAGCGAAGTGTCTCATAAATTTTACATAGAGTTCATGTATTTGCTCAAATTCTCATCAGAAGTGTCAACAAATGGATCTCCAAAACTAAAACTTACCATTACCACACTTCTCTTCCTATTGAGCATTAATTTTTTCCCCTCCCAAATTTACATACTTTCTTTAATACAGAAGAACATTTTTTCTCCTATTTCTATAAATCTGGCAAATATGAAATATGACTAAAAATACATAAAAATGAGTTCACCAGATTTAACAGAGAACAAACGATAAACTATGAAAACTGAGAAGAAGTAAAAAGAAAAGTAATTCAAAGAAAACTGACTGTGACTTTGTCAATTTCATGTTGATTTCAAAATAAATCTTCAGGACATCCATTGAAAGGACAAATATCATGTACGAATTTATTCAAATGCCTGTACTGTACAAAAAAATTATCTAAGACAATTATTCTTCATATCATGTAATGTGGCCTATCTCAGATGTACAATATAATTATTTTAATTACATTTATTTTAAAAAACTCCTGATAAGCCTACACATGTACTATAAATATTATTATCAACTTAGTCAGTACATAGCACTGAGAAAAGAAGAAAAAAAGTTGATTGTTTGATAAATGATACGGTGTACTGGTTTCTGTGGTGACTATGTTTATGAGACACCTTCACTTTTTTTTGTAAAACACATTCTTACATCACATTAGGTTTTAACACATTTTTACTTCCAAACTTTCATGATAACTTTATTTTTAAAAAAGTGACTGGGACACAATTATATTTATATGAAATATGTGCCACCTGACTTAAAAAAAAAAAAAAAATCCAATCAAAAGCTGACACTACACTTCCCCAACAAGGAATTCAAAATAAAAGCGATTAGAGAAATAGTAATAATAGCAATAAAAGAACGGCAGCTTCAGCAGAGTCCAAACGGCATCATGGTCTTCAACAGCAGAATGAAAGCCCAGTTAGGTTTTTTCTTTTTAACTTGGATATCATCAGGTGGCATTTCATAAAAGTGTAAACTGACACATTAACATTTTTACATTTTACATAATTATAATAATATAAGGTGTAGAAAAAGCAAAGATAAATCAAAGTGTAAGGGAACAAACCTGCCACTGCCCGACCGTTACAAATTCAATGCCTACCTCAATTATCGTGAATTAATGCCACATTCTTAAAAGTAAAGTGCATTTCTATCTCTGTTGCTAGTGTTACCACTGTTACAGTTCCTCTACTCTATATCTAAAGATGATCATCAGTGAATTAATAAAATTCTAAAATGTTGGCCAGACACCAACAGAGGGCAATAATCTATTACTACATTAGTAAATTGTATTGTTATTGACGTTATCGTTATTCTCTTAGCAGATCTAGGAATGGTGCAAAAGTTTAATCGTTTTTTTTTTAAATACATTTATCACAAACCACTTTGAGAGATTGATTCTTGTTGTTGTTTTTACACACCATAGTGGCTTTTGATTAACAAGGATTAATAAACAGTTGTTGCTGTTGTTGTTATAATGAAGAAATGTGAGGAAATGTTTGATAAAATTATGATTATGATGAATGAAAAGACATGGGAATGGTATGATATTATTATACTACCATATTCACCCTACGATTATCATTTAGGGATTTACAGTGATCTACAGTAGTAGTAGTAGTAGTAGTAATTGCATGACATTGATGACATTGATTTCATCAGGAGTGTGATATTTGATACTGGTAACCACTTTGATGGAGTCAAGGGAATAGACCTTGTCACAACATAGCATTGGAACTTCACTTTAAAAGACTGCACTTTGCATATAATATGACGGTACCTACATACGAACACATTTACGCCATTTAATTTATAAATATTTTTCATTTTTACTTAACATACATTCCAAGCCACTTAATTGACATCACATATATAATATAAATATATCGACATCATGTCAAGGTATTGTAGACTGGAGTAATCAGTATACAGACAACAAACATAATGAAATGTCTGACGATGGCCATAAACTGCTGAATCTGCACTTGCACTAATACTTTTGGAAGATTTCCTCTTTTTTTATTGTTTGATCTCATATATCGACATTGATGTTGTTGGACATAGCAATGTTGATACATATGTGTGTGTGTGTGTGAACTTTACTTATATGAGCAGATATTGGCTGAAATTTTCTGTTGAATACATAAAGTACATTATTTGAACTTTATGAACCTGAAATCTATTCACTTACATGTCTTTATCATTGAGAAAATGACATACATTTTCCTTCTTCAGTTTGGAAAAGATAGTCCACAAATTCTAAAATGATCAACCTTTGTATATTTTTTTTTCCAAATTCATGTTTATAATGCTACTAGAAAAATAAAAAAAGAATGCCTTTCCTATTTTATAATATCTTCCACAGTATATAACTGCAACATACAATCAAGCTTGACTTTTTCCACGTCTCGTCCACACACATCAGCAAGCCACAGTGCAGTCTTTTAAAGTAAAAACCTACGTACAGTTTAGTAATTCTTACGACAAACAATGGCAATGGTCTCATTGAAACTGTGATTAACTTTTTATTTGTGGGTTATGAGTCACATCTTTGATGGCGGCACAATCCGTGTAACAAAGTGAATGAAAGTGTAAGAATGAGAGCAGCTGGAACATCATTCATTGGACAGCACTCTGGGTGCTTTTTGCTTTGCCACAATCAAATCACATCCAGCGAAGACCCTGTCACTGTCACAACTCGAACTCCCATCCATCTTCAATTCAGGAGGAACTGAATTGAATCCATCAACCACACTGCCCGCCACTCAAGTAGATCAGCAACAAAGCATTAGATACATGACACAGGCAGTATCTTGCCTTTGACCATTATGACTTTCCAGTGCCAGTAGCTACAATGACTGTATGACAGTTGGCCTGCAACAGCTATTTTGACATTTGATATCAACACCAGAGGCCTGGCCACAGGATCCGATCCACCGACACATCTTGTGACATTTTTCACCACTTCAAGGGTAGTGTATTGGACAGTTTAGTTTAACACAGCAAGATTCTTTGAGTCTCATGAGTGAGCTTTGCTTCACTTGGAGGGTTGGCCTGAGTTAAAAGTAATAATACAATACAACAACAATTGTACTTTAGTAACGGAAGGACTGAGAGACCGCCAACAATTTTTTTGAGTTTGAGCTTTTGGAAGGATGGGGAGGGGCCCTTTCGGAGGTGGCCCCAGGGGTCATGATCAAGGCCAAGGACGTCCGGGAGGCTCGGATGATTTCCATGACCATTCCTTTGCAGTCACAGCATATGGCCATCAACGGCCCCTTCATGGCCAACCGCAAACTGCCGGCAGCGCCCGGCCGGTTGCCAGCGGTCAGGGCAGACTGAGATCGTTGGAGGGGTTTGCCGACAGACTTGTTAAAAAACGGGTGGGGACCTGATGTTGAGGTTGTCGATTCCGATTCTGAATTTGCTGCTGACGACTCGGCACTTTCTGAAACAGGTTTCAGGGAGGTGGAGTGTGCGGGGGTGATGGCTGTGGCATGGGGGGACTGGGCATTGTCGGCCGTGGAAGACGGGGATGGTAGTTGATGGTTGTGGTTCCGGGTCGGGCTGGTATCTCGGGTGGCTGGCACAGAGCTCAGAGGAACTTTCCTGCAAAGGAGATAAATAGAAATTGGTTTGTTTTGGTTTTGTCTAGGCTGGGTTATGTTAGAGGTCACAGCATAAAAATAAAAATGTAGAAAAGATTTGAACAATAATAATACATTGTAATATTATGATAATAATGATGATGATAATAATAATAATAATAATAATAATAATAATAATAATAATAATAATAATAATAATACACAATACACATGTAATAATAATGTTGTTGATGATGAGAGGAGGAAGTTATCCTTCCACATATATGAACAGTAGTGGTCACAAGCTTCAACTGAGATGTGGAAAACAAAATATGAGCTTTTATATCATGCAATATCAACTAAATGAGCCCAAAGCACTTTACAAGGGTGTTGAAAAATGTTTTTTTAATCTTTTCAAGTCCCAAAATAATTTAAAATTGTGGGTGGCATTACTTCCCCAAGTGCAGTTAAATCAGAGCGGAATCCACTGAGGACATTTTAAGTTTCAATTAACTTTCAATTTTAGTTCAAGTTAAAATTTACACGTCCATGGCTTAAGTTCACCTGTTGGCCGCCAGCTAGACCACATTACAATGTGACATTGTTGTATTTATAGACAATAAAAAAGAAGACATCCCGTCCACAAAGAAATAAAGAGCCAGACAGTCAGTGAGTCAGTCAGCCAGCCAGTCAGTCAGCCAGTCAGCCAGTCAGTCAGCCAGTCAACTCACTTGATGTAGTTCTGTATGAACTCCTGCATCTCGGCACTCAGGGGTGTGGGGCTCAGGGTGTACACCGGGATGTTTCGGAAGTGGTCAGTCGGAACGTTCATCTGCGTGGGAGGCGTGGAAAGAGAGTAGAGATAACTTGCATGGTCTAATCGCAAAAAAGTCAACAGTGCATGTTATATATGTGTATGTATAGCGGATGAAACCAGGAGGAAATAGCAGCTACTGCCATTACTGGGAGACGGTTAAGATGGGCTGGGCAGGGTACGTGATGTGATATGATATGATATGCTATGAAAAGGTACTGGACTCATCAGATAGGACAGCACTCCACTGGACTTCACAAAAAAGAAAGAAAGAAGGGAGGAAGGAAGGAAAGAAAGACAGACAGAAAGAAAGAAAAAGGGAAGAAAGGAAGGAAGGAGGGAGGGAGGAAGAAAGAAAGAAAGGGAGGTTAAGAAGACTTTGTAGGACAGTCGGACAGCGAAGTGAAAGCCATTCATGAAGCAGGCGGTATCCCCTGGTTAGGTAGGAACAGGGTAGATCTAGGCCACAATGACACGTCACAAGCACGATTTAAATACTAGACTGTCATAAGGCCATGATAGGCACGTGCTCATCCCGATATATGGACAAATTGTAGTCAGAGTTAAATCAGGCTCATCCCGATTCATTGGCTTATGGCACTGAAAAGGTTAAAAAAAAAAAAAAAAAAAGGCAATAGTTAGCATCGATACGGAATTACTCTAAACGTGCCCATAAACGATGTCCCACATTGCAAGCTACGGCAACATGTTTATTAAGTATATATATATATATATATAAATAAACTAAAAGCTCACCTTTCTCAGACACTTGGAGCAGACAGTCCGACGACAAAACTTGCACTTTGTGCCCCATTCCCCAAACAAGGAGAATTTGACAGTCTTGCAGGTAAAACACAGCTGCAAATGAAATGGAGAAGAGCAAGATTAGTAATATTACGATGTTACGACCATGCTATTAATGTCGATGTTATCCAACTAAACGGGAAAAAAAAGAAAGAAAGAAAAAGAGGGGCCGCGTCTACTCTATTTGTCTCAACTCTCTTATCTCAACCAAGTTGCCAATAATATCCCATCAAAACAATAGAGGTCTACCATTGCATAATAATGTTACTAAAGCACAACAACAACAACAACAACAACAACAACAACAACAACAACAACAACAATATGATCGTTGTTGGAAGATAAGAACATTACGGCTTCTAGTTCTAGAAGAATTCTAGAAATCTAGATCTAGATTTAGATCTCGTCTAGAATCCATCTGGGATCTAGATCTAGATTTAGATCTAAATAATGTTTAGATCTAGTTCTAGATAATCTAATTCAGATTTCTAGAGACCCTAGTCCTAGATGGAGATCTGTCATATTTAGGACTATCTAGATCTGGAGTCTAGATCAAGATCTAAAAGATCCAATCTAAATTTCAATTCTAGATCTAGAACTAGAATCTAGATATTAGATCTTATTTCTAAATATAAGCCTAATGTAAGATCCCATTGTCAATATCTAGCAACTTCTATATTTATATCCTGCACAGCAGATACCCAATGCGCACTGGGTCTTTGGATCAGCCAATGAAAAGCTGTTGAGATACGGAGTGTTTTCAATTCGTATCTCAACGGTTGAGACACAGTGACACTTCGGATAATAGGTGGACTGTGTATTTTATTGAAATACCTTAGACCATTTGAAATAACCCACTCATTGATGCCGGTAAGGTCATCAGTGACCAGAAAGGAGTGCCCGCACAATGATAACGCCTCACAAGGGGGGGGGGGGAGGGGGGGGGGGTCTTACAATGCTGTTTACAGTGCATTTAGCAATGGACAAAAATTGAAGCCCAGATCTAAACATCCAGCCTCGTTAAGTGCATGAGCTGTCTCCCTAGGATAACCACTGATAAGAGGACGGGCCATATCATGAGACCTCTTTCGAGTCTGGTAGAAGAGGTTAATATAGATTTTCCCAAGGATACAACGACATGGCTAAAACTTAATAGATTCAAACCTGTTTCCTACCCGAAGCCCTCCTAAAAGGAATGGCATACATAGTACAGTAGGCAGATAATCTAATCGCACACACCAAAATAAATCAGTGAAGACTGAGGGGGGGGGGGGGGAAATGCTTTAAAAAACACAACAAAAAACAACAACAAAACAACCAAAAACAACAAACAAACGTACTTTGCTTTTGGCCACTTGCTGGTACAGGTCTGGGTGAGAGATGAGCGATTCTAGCTCGGCCTTGGTCAAAACGGACCGGATGTGAGTCACTTCCTCCAAGGTCAGGCTCAAACACTCGATGGGGTTTTCCCAACGTTTCTGTCAAGGTGGCAGGGAGGGGGGGGGGGGGGGGTTGAGAAAACAAATACATGTAGTCCTTACAA
>JBCJKE010386269.1:0-15694 GCA_039654525.1 Melibe bucephala | reverse complement strand
AAGAAAAGAAAAAAAAAAAAACCCCCCCCCCCCCCCCCCCCCAAAAAAAAACCAAAACAAAAAAACCAAAACAAAAACAAAAAACCCCAAAAAACAACCAAAAGCACTAGACAACCCACCCGAAACATAAACTTCAAAATCCCATTTCCAATTTATACTTACCCGCATCATCGTGCGATTTCTGTTTCATTAACACTGAGCAAGCCACATGGCATTGCCATGTAAAAGTAATCCGTGGATTTTATCACCAGACAGTGATTTTGAGCAATATATAAACAAATGACTGAATGCAAGTACGTCAGGAGGTTCACAGTTGCTACATCATAGGTACTGCTTAGAACATGTGCTCTTGCATACAAACAGCCCCACACATACAAATGCACCAAAAGAGTCTACATTCTTATTCCTCTTCTTCTTCTTCTTCATAAAAGCTGACAGTCAACTGATTAATCCTGTCAACATGACAAAAAGTAACTTGGCTACTAACTACTAGTATTTACATGTTAATGTACATTTAAGTTTCTCTTTAAAATCTTCAGTATCTTCACTGTATTTTTACATTGATTGTTAGTTTATTCCATAATCTGAAAGTACTAGTATGAATGCAGATGACTATCTACACTTGAAGACGGTAATATAAATGTTTGAGCACCAGATCTTGTATGGTTATTTTACATTTTGAATTGTAATTCTACAAGGGGTAAAACAGCTTGGCCATGATTTGCTTTCAAAAGAATGATAACGTTAAAATAATAAACTTCCTTCGCTCGACCTGGTCTCTAGCTGGCCTTGAGGTGTGTTCAATTAAACAATCACAGTTGATGAGTTATTGCTTACATTAATATATACAACTTAATTCTAGGATTGTGTGGTAGGTTTCTTTGTACCAAATAGCAGAGACCAGAGGGAAGAGAGAGAAGATTAATTGAAATTCCCCATATTGGCCATTGCAACAATTTCAGGATCTTTTATAAGCATACTGAATTGAATCTCAATACGAAGACAATTACACAAAACTACCAAGCCAAAGGAAATAGCTCTTCCTGGAAAATGGCCTCCAATTAGAACAAACTGTGTGCCAAAACTGTTGATTTAATTTTGATTTTAATACATAGTTCAAAATAAGAAATATATATATATATATATATATTATATATATATACCCTTCAATTGATATATCAAACATACTTATTACAACTATACTGGAAGGTAAAAAAATTAATGACATAAAAATCTCTATCCACTGGTTTGGATGTTGGACTGACACTGACACTCAGTCACCATCCTTATCTGATTGACCTCTGGACTGCCAATCTAAATTACCTTTCCGCATCTACATCATCATCTAAAAGCTTGCATTCCGTGATGTAGGAAATCAAGCATTAATTTAATTTATTTAAAGTTGTTATTTCAAAAGACAAAATTAAAAAATGTGTTTCATCAAAATACAGCGACTCAAAAGGTAAAGTTTCTGAATTAGTAAAAACTGTTACCACTTTAATTTTCCCCCAACTTCTGATAAGCATTACAGCTAACAAAAAACTAGTTTCTATAGTCTTTGCTAGAAATTCTCCTAAGTAAAAGCACAGTTTCGTTTTCACAAAAGGTAGGATCAGACAATTCTGTTTCCAGACAAATGTTTTTCAGTGCGCTGGACTAGCCCATAAAAGAACCAACCGTTTAAGAAGAAACAAAATTTAAAAGGGAAGATGAAAGATGTGTGAGTGAAAGAGCAGAAAACAAGGAAAACCACCAGCCAAAATAGCACCAGGGACAAAACAAACAACAACTACTAGGGAAAAAAAACAACAAACAATGTTACTACTAGTACTGTGAAATTGAAAATATACAGGTTAAAAAAAAAAAAGAAAAAGAATTCAAGAGATAACAAGTTCTGACAACAATACAGGTTTCAAATAAACACAAGTTGGGGTATAACTTTTAAATATTGATCACAGAATGTCAAACTTCAATATTCAATACACATAATTCAGTCTTATCAAAATCAAAAGTCTCAATGGGCATGATCCTGTTTCAGACAATAGCTTGTTGTCCAATTCAATTGCAAGCAAAGTAACACTGTCAATTGCCAAG
Organism: Melibe bucephala; assembly: GCA_039654525.1. Taxonomy (NCBI): domain Eukaryota; kingdom Metazoa; phylum Mollusca; class Gastropoda; order Nudibranchia; family Dendronotidae; genus Melibe; species Melibe bucephala. The sequence goes on along the minus strand of JBCJKE010386269.1, from coordinate 13,600 downwards.
CTCAACCAATTGAGCAGTGTAGGATTTTCTTCCGTATTAGTTATAATTCTTCTTCTTTATAATTAGTGGTGAAGAAAAAAAATTACTTTCAGATAAAAGTGTGCCCATAGAACATATTGTTTTTGTTTTTATCAATCACATAGAAATTTGACATGAAAATTTGTAAAGAATATTGGTGAAGGAATTGTTGAAAACAAATTATTGTACATCGGTTATCAAACATATGGTATGAAAATATGGAATTCCATTTATCAGAAGAGGAGGTCAAGGTTCAAATCATGCCGATTAACTATTAATTAATATGACACATATCTGTTTAAATTCCCCTCTTAGGTCACATGCTTTTATTCACGTCACTTTTGTAGGAAAATCACACAAATACGTGTCAGATCTAAATCCATCACAATAAAATAAAGGTCAAAGGGATAAAATTAAAACAATATGCTCTCCAAATAAAAAATGACAAGCATTGGTAATAAACAGCTTACTTGCCCTGACCTCCAACTTCCAACTGTGATGGATAACACTATTTCATGTGATAAGCATTTAAAAACATTCAGAAAACTGTATTTGTGTGTACAAATTGTCTAAAACCATAAATACTTGAGAATGGGTATTACATTATACGCTATATATCATGGATTAATGCATCTTATAAATTTAAAAAAGAAAAACAAAACAAAAAAAGTAAAAGACGATTGTGACTTGTGTGAAATGGAAAAACAATAAACATGCCTACATACTTTTGAAAAATGGCAGTAAATTGGTGAAATAAATTACATTGATATGGCACTGTCTCCTTGCCAGGCTCTGTTCTCTTTCCTTTTCCCTTTCATAAAAAAATGTAAATAAAATGAACATAAGACCTATGGTAGCAAAGCTCATTTGACTGGTATGGAATGATCTGGAAGGCTGAGGTTAACTCCACGCACGTGGACAGACCAACCTAACTCTGGAAATCTTTAATTGGATTGTTTTTACAAAACAAACCAAAACAAAACAAAAAACAAAAACAAAAAACCTAAATTCCCCAACCCCCCTCCCCACCCCCCTTTCCCCCAAAATTGACATCTACAGTTCCTGTGAAGGTCTTTAAACCTCTTGGTGCTGAAGGCTGACAATCATTGGCCCAATTTATTTAAAAAAAAAAAAAAAAATTACATTGTGATTCCTTGCATTTGCACACCATGAAAAAGGATTGTGCTAAAAGGGATAAAAAAAAAAAAATGAAGCCATGTGGTTCTAAACCGTATGCAGGCACACACACACACACATACACACACATACACACACACATACACACACACACACACATACACACACACACATACATATATATATACACATACATTTATATTTAATACACATACAATATTAATTTTTGTAAAGCAAGCAAGAATGAAAAAAAAAATCAAATCAAAATAGAACAGAACAAATCAAAACAAAAACGTGAAAAAAAAACCCACAGGTAAATCCCCTTTTTTTTTTTTTTTACAAGAAGCAGCCAGCAGTTTTAAGCACCCATCATAAAAGTTTGCTTTGCACTAGGAACCCTCATTTCTTCCTTCAGATTTATCAGCTGTTTTCACACCATTATCAAATAAGAATGATGTAGAAACAAACAAAAACACACACCCAATAAAAATAAAAAATTATAAGGGAAAGAGTATAGAAAAAAAAGGATGGGGAAGGAAGAGTTGTGTTCAACCAAAACAAAACAAAAAAATCATTAACAATAATTATTGTGAGATTTAAGGACTATTGCGTTTAACGCTTTTATACAAGTCTCTCAGAAATCAGAGGGTGGGCAAAGGCACAAAAGAAAACAACATAGCAAAAGCAGATTTTACTGGGAGATAAAAGAAAAAACCAAAAAAAAAAAAGAAATAACAAGGAAAAAAAAACCAAAATGCATGCAAGAATATCTGCAATCTTTTAAAAGAATAATTGTGATTTTTAAAACATGTCAATAAATTTAATCAGAATGCGGTAAGGATGAAGTCATATTCTATTACTATTGTGTCAGTCACTAGAATGAGCAAAGTTGTCACTTCAACGTGTGTCAAATGAGTAGAACAATACGACAAATATATGGAAAAAATGTAAAAAAAACAAAAACCTAGACTTTCCAAATATATATCTAATGATCCATTAAAAATGTCCCTATCTTTGATGCAAATAAAATTTTCAAAAAAAATGCAATGTGTAATTGTTATTTCACATACCGTAAGACTCAACTCAATTTGCACCAATTGCCAGTTTTTAATTGCATTCATTCCAAATTAAACAATGTTTAATGAAATATTAATATTTTATGAATCAAGATCAGAAATGAGAAAATTGAGGGAAAAAATCAACAGACCCATTACAGAAAATGTAGAAGTCTGAATGTAGCCTTAAAAAGCACTGTGGAGGAGGTTTATATTGAGTCAATCATCTCTGTTTTGATGGAGTGGATACAAACAATATCTCTAGATCTAAGCCTGAAACTAAATAGAAAAGACTTATTCATCTGTCACATATTAAAAAATAAACCTATGATGTCCGAAGATGTGGGGTTTACTGTTTTGAATTTTATATTTTAGCATCTGTTTTGACTTTTATTTTCATGATATATGTTTACTAAATTGTTCAACATGCTTTCAATAATCAGAATTCTTTAATACTTTAATACTTTTTAAGCTCTTAAGCTGTGATGCATCAAAGTTAGGAACTTCTTTTTTAATGGATCACTCATATACATATATAATTCTAAAACAAATCAATAAATATTAAACCAATCAAGGCAAAAGACCAAGCTCAAATAGGGTAAATAATGACTACTCTAAGGGGCAGTATTTTGAGACCAGCTACCCAAAATATAATAAATGACCAGAAATTTAAAAGGGAAAAGTCAGACGACTATGCTAGCGTACGGGTATTTGTCACTTATTCATCAGTGTGCTTAAATTGTGTTCACAGAACATTCCATGTTATCAGGTGGTGTTTTAACAAAGAAATATTCCATTTCCCATGAAAATTGTCTTGTTAGTCTATGTTCTTTGGAGGAGACTATCACAACAGCAAACCCTTTTCGATTCATTTCGCCTTAGAACAGACTTTTTGAAGTTAGTTATAACAAAATTTCCATTTATGAGGAGGAAGTTATGTTTCAGATAAAAATGAATTTTTCTTCTGTGCTGTATATTTACTTTGGAAGTAAAAATATGAAACAAAGGCTGTTCTTATTTTTGACGATCTACAAATCCCAATTTTAAAAAAATTGTTCATGTTTTTACTTATGCTTCAGTCATTTTAATCCCTTTTTAAAAAATTTAATAACCTTCATGCAACACAATTTGAGAACACGTCTGCTCATTCATAAGTTGCCAGTAATTTGCTGGTTAATAAGCATTACAGTATGTGCTCTAACCGAAATGCTCATTCTTACAATGCCTCACTGTGGGCAAGGCTGTAATGATTCGAGTAAACACTGATTCCTGCTCGGGTCTGTTTATATCTGTTCCAGAAGTGGCCAACTAAATAAATGCAGAATTATTCCATGTCATCCAAATGTTTGTCTCTTTTTAAATTTTAGGACAGTACGCTAGCATAGTTGTCCGACTTGGCAGTCTTGGCAGCATTCCTTATTTTGGAGTAGGACTCTTCATTCGTGTCTATCAACTGCCATTTCTCAGTGGTTTATCTGATTCTGCGGAGTTCATCTTCATCTATTACTTCCGAAAGTATGTCAATCATCTCATCTCATTTGATGGATAAAATGTATTTATTTGATATGCCACTGACTTAGACAGCTGACTAGATGTAGATTTTTATTAATATGGTTTTCTCTTTTGAGATCTGACAAAAGACATAGTCTACCTGAGAACAATACTTCTGAATTTCCCAAGAGGCATGTTTTTTTGAGAGACTCTCCTGTATGTGGAATCTTAGACACTTTTCGTGTAAATATAAAACATATCTACAAATAACAGGTGAACCAAAATAAATAAAAATGTTTACAAACTTTGATAGCCCTTATCTCCATGAGTACATTTACATTCAAAATTCCTCCATGACTATCAGTAAACTACAATATGAACTTCAACTGCACTGCCAGGTCTTATTGAAATCTTGATAAAAAATGTCATGACTGATCTACATCTAAAGGAAATGTTACGGATATTTCTATAGATCTAGGGTCAGATCTTGAATTTATACAGATGTGGATCTACTGGTTTGTTATTTAATAAATTCAATAGAAATCAAGAGCTCCAGGCAAAACTTGTGTTTAAGGGAAGAAATAATGACAATCAATAAAACATGGCTACAATTTTGGAAATGGCTGCTTATCATATGCTATTCACATGAGTACAGTGGGATAGATACAGCAAATGCTAGGACTAGATAAAAGGATAACCACAATGTTTTTTAGCAATATGATTTTAACCATTACAAGGTGCCAGCTATACTTTTTGTTCTTATTTCAACTTTTTTGACAGGGTTTTGAAAAACATGTATATCTTTTTTAATATCTATTTCTGCATCATGATATTTGTATGCAATTTGGCCTTGACTAGTAAGATAGACTGTATTTAACCAACGCAAATTATCCTTCAAATTTGGAGAGAGATTTTGATAAAACTCAAAAAAAAAAAACAAAAAAAAGTTCAAAGTTGATCATAACAATTTGTATTTTGGTATTGTTTTTTGGTTCACCCTTAAAAAAAAAATAAATTTAAATCCCTATATTATGCTTTCTCATGCCGGCATGATTAAATGATTAAACTTCTAGTAGATGCGAACGGCAATGGTGAACAATTGCATTTACCCATATTTGCAAAGTGACACAAAATATACGCAACCAGTCTATTTTAACATGCCATTCATTAAAATGCAATATATACAGAAGAAAAAAAATCAAAACAAAAGAGAGAGACCATTAACTTTGAAAAATATCTGGATCAATCAAGACATCATTATGCCTCTCTCTGTCGTAGTAAGGGCTTGATGTGCCTATGAGGAAAATGTCGTTATTCTGGTAATAAAATCTGTAAAGATAAAAGTGGAATTTGGACATTAAGCACTATTTCAATAAAAAAAAAAAAAAGAAAATCCAGTTTTGAAAACTGCAGGGTATCACTGTCAAAGCCAACTTCTCTAAAGCTATAATCTGAAATGGCCAACTTACCATGCATTTCATTTCTTCCTCAATACCCCATATACGTAAACTCCCTAACGTGACACATTGTAAACAGTAAACAATCCCTGCTTTAAATTTTTCTCTTTTCTCTTTCATTAAAAGTGAAATTTACATTCTAGTTCTATTCCTTATTCATCACAAAACAAGCTTGATTTGATTTTGTAAAAAAACCTATTCAAAATTATATGCCAAGCAATGACATTTCTGAAAGTTAAATATCTAAGGGAAGAATCACATAACGTCCTTTAAGTATCATAATCCAAGGGTAGAATGACAAACTATCATAACTGAGAGTCAGAACATTGTGAAAATTGGGATAAGACAAATCAAGTGTTTCATACTCATGATTTTTAATCAGTTGTTAAAGTTTGAAATGAACATGTCCCATTTCTAAGCTGTAAACAAGGGTGATAGCTGCCAGGAAACCTTTATAACAATTCATCACCTGCCAAAAACTAGCCTAGCACAGGAGTATTTTAGGTGTGCAAAAAAAAAAACCCCTCAACACACAATGTGCCTGTTATATATATATTCAATTAGTAGTAGTAGGCCTTTGGTGTTAAAAGTTGGCTTTTTTTGCTAGGCAGCAAAATCAATCAACTGGCAAAGTTATAGCCCCATGAACTAGCTCCTTTGCCCCATTGCTTTAAGTGGACCTGAAAGTGTATCACTTACCTCAGCATCCCATTATGCAGGTTCTTGGGATCATCCTGTTCCAGGGAGACGAGGCCAAAACAACGGCAAAGACGCTTCAACAGCTTGTAGTCAGTAGCGTTGTCTTGCTGATAATACACCACCACAGACCCCCTGGACGGAAAAGAATGTAGACTTAATGACTTTAAAAAAAGCTGAGATCATTGGTGTGTTTGTTCTTCATTTTTTATTCTGTGAGTTTTATGTATTCGTGTGTGTGTGCGTGTGTGTGTGTGAGTGTGTTCAAGTTAATTTCTTCTTCGTCATCATAAAAGCTGACAAGACTGTCAACTGTGCATTCTTATCAACACACCGAAAGCAATTAGAACGCTAGTATTTACATGTTAATGTGTATTTAAGTTCATGTTTAAAATCTTCTGTATCTTTACACTGACTGACTTAATTTCATAATCTAAAAGCACTAGGGAGGTATGAATACAAATGACTATCTACACTTGAAGATGGTAATCTGAATATTTAAGCATCAGATTTTTTTATGGTTATTTTTTTATATGTATCTATAAAGGGCAACAGAAATCAATATCTATGACCAATTAACTGATAAAAAAGCATAAAAGAATGGATCCAAAACCAAGCATAAAAATATTTTAGAAATATAGTCCATGCATCATTGTGTATCATTATTACCATTACAATATGCTGTGGTAACACAATGTAAGAATACCATAGCATTCTATGACAGTAAATGGAACAGGGTTTACAAGTATACTTGTGAAATGAGAAAATTGTCTGACAGCACTCTTAAATTTAAAAAAAAAACAAAAAAAAAACAAAACAAAACAAAAACAAAAACAATCATAAAAAAAAAGAATTCCTCCCAATCCAAAGATAAACATACCCCTGAACATTTTATATTGTAGAAAGATAATATATCAATTCAAATTAAAATTGTGTAAGGATGATGAGAAAAAAGATACTTTGAAACAGTTTGGTCTGGGTTTTTTGTTGTTGTTTTTTTTGTTTTTTTGGGTGGGGGTTCAGGGCTTTCTAAAATGTCTGCTGGCTTTCAAGAGCTCAAATTAAGAATTAAAAATTATATTTTTGACAGTCACAATCTATCAATGCATGTTTATATACATAGAGTAAAAAACCCAAAAACAATACAAGACTTGAAAATCTGTGATTGACACAAGAAAAGTGCCAGCTTACAGAATGTCAAAATAAGTGGTGTCTATTGAAATATTGTATACACCCTGTCAAACTATTTTCTGTCATTCCCTATTCCAGTGTTCAGTACCATACAACTTACTTGGCTTCACTGGGCAGGCTGGGGGGAGGTGACTTCCCTCCCACACAAAGTTCTAATGACGATGGCTTCAGAACCAAAGCATTCTTCACTTGAAGTTTCAAGAAAGCTTCGTATTCTTTTGTCCCAAGATTCTTAATGTCCACAGTTGTGGGATGGGGTGCCCTGAAAGAAGAATAATATTCCCTTAAAAGTGTGTCTAACTGCCATTCAAATTGATTATCTTTTCCTGCTTGTTATGATGTAAAATATGAATATGAATATTACGCAAGATGACAAACTACATGTTTTTATATTTCAATAAGCTATTAAATACCATCTATAAAAATGTCCTCCTTTAAGTATGGCACTAAAAACCAACAATCTGGTTGTTTCACATTTCATGAGCGTCTTGAAATTCATTCTTGCACACCCCAGAGATATTTTGAAATTCATTCTTACACACCCCAGGGATATTTTGAAATTCATTCTTACATACCCCAGGGATATTTTGAAATTCATTCTTACACACCCCAGGGATATTTTGAAATTCATTCTTGCACACCCCAGGGATATTTTGAAATTCATTCTTGCACACCCCTGGGATATTTTGAAATTCATTCTGTATTTTTTTATGTACCCTACAATAAGTTAATTTCCTATTCAGTATGACCTTCAATTCACTTGTTCTACATCAAATAGTTGATCTTAATCGTTCAAAGATCAAAGTGCTTTAGAAAGAAACTTACAAGTGAGTTTTTCTTGGTTTGAGGAAAAGATCTCTTGCCAGATTAGAGGAAGCTAGAGCCCCAAACAAAGGTGTACGATACACACGTGAGATATCTGGCACTAACATTTCTCGGCCCGTCTCATCCATCTGCCAGCCAAGCCAGGCACTGAACAGAATTTTTAAAAAAAGATAAATAAAAAGCAAGAGGAAACATACTAAACAAAAAGACATGAAAAATTACAAGCTTACTGTGAAAATCAATGATGTCAAAAATTTGTTGTGCTTAATTTCATGAAATATTTTTTTCAAGCAATGTCATGGTAATGAAAAAAGAAAGGATAAAATCTATATCCATAGGTCGAGGTGAAGGCTATGGAACTATTAATTATTCTCTTCATTTTCAATCATCGATCACCTGTCCTCCTCCAGCTTCTGCCACCAATCATCATCTTACCTCATGCACCTGCCTACACTGATCTACATCATAAAAATTTGTGTTAATCTCCAATGACCTACTTGTTTATTGAGCGAAATACTTTAAGGCAAAAATCATGGTAAGCTTTGACCTTCTTTAACTTTGCATCCAATTTACATCTCACCGTTTCTGGCAACAGGATCCCCAGGAAGCAACAAGCCTGTTAAGGGCTGTCATCTTGAGCAGGAATCCCAGTCCAGGGAAGTCCCTCACACGATAGATAGACTCAGCTTTACCCGACACATTTTCAAAACCTAAAAAAGAAACATATTTATGTCAAGCTTGTTTGGTGAAACAGCCCACTAGAAGCAATCTTCTTGAAACTTATGGTAGAGACAGTTTTTGAGCTAAAATTAATCTAAAGCAAATTACAATTCCCGATATATTATTATCTGTCCTATAAATTATGGGTAGGCCAACAACAAAAAATTCAACCAAAAAACAGAAACATGCTAAACTGGATTAAACTGGATTTTAAAATGTATATCATTTTTTGTTCAAGCAGCATAACAATCAGCATTGATCTTGTGTAATATGGTTAAAGTTTACTAAGTATTCATTTTAATTTTGTATTTAAATCAAAACCTCCTTAATTTTAGATAAATGCCTGCATGAATATATCATTTCAGGTTTGACCTATACATTTCTACAAATATGCAACAGATTATTTTGATTCAGCCTAAGAAAAAAGTATGAATACATCTTTAACAGAGGCAAGCAATCGGGTTAAGATTTTTATTTTCCTGCTTCATATAAAATCAAATTTGAGGTGCAATATACACAGGGAGATAATGACCATTGTAATTCCAGGCAGAAGCCCCAACCAAAGATGTATCCTTGCCCATGACGTCCATGCAATGAGCCATGAAGGGCAGGAAGTCAGGTGCCAGCAGCAAGTCCTCCTCTATGAATATCATGTGACTCTGAAGGTTTAAGACAGAGAGCATGTAGTTTATCAATCGAGGGCAGGAATCAAAATTTGAATTTGCATAAAGACTAATAAATAAAATGACAAGTCTAAGATTTTTTGGGGGGATTCATCCAAAGAGATATACAGGTCTCAAGGTTTCAAGTTAATAGTTATATGATTTCTTATTTCATTGACATGCATCAGACGGGAATAAGAAGATTGTTAGTCGGCTGCATGGAAAGTAAATTTACTTATGTAACATGTAATTATGATTCACAGATGAACTTAACGACTCTGGGAGATTTGTGCTATAAAATGTTCGCATTCATACAATCAGGGAAAAACGATTTTTAAATCACCATTCTATAGCTAATAACAAATTTAGATTTAACAATCAGGGAAAACATCTTTTCTAAATCATCATTTCTATAACTAATAACAAATATAGATTAACCTCTATTAAAATTTACATGAGATAAAAATAAAAAAACACACACTCACACATACAAAAAAAACCCAACAATTGTCAACAAAGAAACAAAATATAAAAAGGGTCCTATAAGAAAGAAGAAATAAAAACATGAAAAGCAGGACAAAACGAAGTAACCAACCGCTTGAGGGTAAATGATACTGGCACTTTTCATAGCTTTGTTCATTTGCTCTGAGGGAGAAAATACATTTTAAAACTTAATGCACTTACAATGAGGTATAGTTCTTATTGCTTTTTCACAAAATGCACCTTGTGCTGTCAAAGGCACACTATTATCTAATATATTATTATTATTATTATTATTATTATTATTATTATTATTATTATTATTATTATTATTATTATTACTATCAACCACTAACTTCCCCTACCGCCTTGCATTGCCTTCTATCATTTTATCCTGTAATGCCCACTATTGCTTATGACGAAAGTTATTGACAATGGTCCTAAGCAAGCAGATTTGTCCTAGGTGCAGATCACTTTATGCTGAGCCGGGGTTTAATGATGGACTGTAACTTTGTTTTATGTGAATTATAGAAGTAAAAAGAGAAGCAAGTAATCTGTTGAAGCATGCTTGTGAAAAAAAAAGAAAAAAAAGAAGAAAGCAAGAAAAAAGAAAAAAGGAAAAGGAAAAAAAATCGTTGGAAGTGATTGACTTTCTCTTTCCATTCTGGAAACTAAATGACACCCTCCCCCCTTTTCTTTTTTTTTTTTCTTGTATTAACTAAGTAAACGATACCTATGTGACTGAGTCAGTTAAAAGTGTATATAAAACCTTTCTATACACTAACAAATATCTAAGTTCTTAAATGATATTTGCTGGGAGGAATTGTTTAAGATAAACTCTTTATTAGCAATTTTTTTCTTTTACACCTTATTTTTAATTCTTACCTGCATAGGTAACGCTAGAGTCCAGAAGATATTCACGGAAACCAAATAATGCTGCCAGTTCCTTGTACTCTGGCAATTTTTCATCCCAAAAAACCTGAAAGTGGTCACATTGATCACAAAATACTTGTATATATTGCGCTTCCTATATACATAGTTTCCGTCATTCACTGACAATGATCAATATGTTAAATTTCTTTCCACAAAATATACTTGAATTCATAAATAAACTTTTCCTCTTCTCTTTTCAGTACTAAGAATAACTACACTGAAGAGGACAAAGAATAAAAATGGGTATGAATATTAACTGCAAATTTTTATTTTGTTGGGTGTTATTATAAAGGAATTTGGGGAAAGGGGAAAAAAGGGGGGAGAGGGGTGTATTTGTTTTTTTGTTTGTTTTAGCATCTCTATATTTTTTTTTATTTTCAAAAAGGGATATCTTTTTCACCTTTTGTCTTTCCGGGGGTAGCTTTGTTGTGTGTAACGGACTGGAGATGTTAGTTTGTCTCAGGAATGATTTATGTATACCATTTCCTCCGAGCTAAGCTCCTCTATAAATAAGCAGTGTCACATAAGTAGTCACAAGGCAACGTATAAAAGTTACATATTACCCTTGGGCATGATCCTTCAATTATGATTTTTCAACACAACTAGGCTAATTTTATGTAAAATGATTTCATACTCAAATTTCTATACCAATTTCCAACTTTCTGACTTTGCTAGACGCCTTGTTTCAACATTAACAAACTGGAAAAGAAATCAACTTAGAAACTTACAGAAACCAAGTCTGGTTTGATTCCAGGCTGCATAAGAGTTGTTTGCAAGGTGTTAACAAATGCATTATGGTTCATGCCTGAGGAAATAGAAGGGTAAAAATGTCAACAGAGAATGTTCAATGCAGTTAAGAACTATCGACTACATCACACTAGTAATGCATAGTTGAATAACATATACAAGTTAGGGACAAATAGTAATATTAATAACAATTATATCAACAACTACAACAACAATAACAATAACAATAATGATAATAATAATATCGTCGTCATCATCATAATAATAACAATAATAAAAAGAAATAATCATAAAATTACAAAACACATCTTTTTTATAATGTATTATTTTACAAGCTATAAGAAGATGAGCATACCAGGAACCAAGATAATAGGTATGTCAAAAATTTTGTGGCCTTTCAACTCTTTGGCATACACTGGAACAGCTTGAAGGGTTTCATCAACGTACTCAGCTGAAGAAAAAGGAACAAATAGCGTGAGAATCTAACAGATGAAAAAAAATATAGCATTACCCAACATACAACCAAAAAAAGCAACCTTCCCTAATGTGGTATACTCTCGGTAGTCGGAGACGGTCAAGTACAGCCCATGCTTAGGTGGACACTAACTTTGGACACGCCTTGGACACTCCTTGGACATTCCTCTGCACACCAGAAAATGGGCATGCACTTATCAGAAAGCTAATGGCTACTGCATTATCAAATATCTGCCCAATTTTGAAAATCATCATTTTGTTTATCATTTTTTTGCCCATATTACTCATTTTGTAAATTGTTTAAAAAAAAAAAAAAAAGTGTATAGCACTGAGCAGCGTGAAATTAGGGACTATAGAAATTATTATTACTGTATCATAAGTTTAATTTTTTTCTTTTTCTCTTTTTTTTTTTTTCTATCATAAATTAAAGAAAAAAAATGTTAATGAAAAAACGCCCACATTCAAGCCAATGATGGATCATCATACCATGCTGAAGTGAGAAAAAGTGGTCAATGAGAGAAAACAACATGCAATAGCACAGAAGTCATCAACCCCACCATCCTGACATTACCTTTGTTTATTTGAATTGGGTTTTTTTTTCTTAGCTTTTTATGTACAAATTTTTAAGCCAAAACTTACGATTACAAAAGTCTGTGTAGCCTTCATACTTTGTGCAGAAATTCCTGCGTTTGTCATTGCGGGATACTGCTGGGTCTGGAACAGTCTTTGCTATTGGCACTATAGAAAGGTGGAAAGAAATGTGTCATAATGTTAAATATAAATGGATTTAAAGCATTGACAAATTGCTATTTTTATTCCAACAATGAATTAATGGGGGGAAAAAAAACAACAGAAAGATAAACAAATTGATTTTATAGGTTATTTCACAGAGCACTAATTATCACATCAATTAGCATGAATGGCTACCTCTGTGAGTAAGAAATGTTGTATGGAAAAGTCACATGAGCAGCTTAAAAAAGCATAATATCCTTAAAACGGTATTTGAACAGAACATGATGAGTAGTTTCTATATTAAAAAACAATATTAGCAGAAAATTCTATCTGAGCCAATATGGTCCTAGATTCTTGGGACTAAGCTGCACCTTTGTAGTCCTTAGAGGTAAATTTGAAGGCTTTCCTCTAGCTAGGCTTCCTTGACTCTACATGTCGTCTCTAACTCACAAAAGACCTTGACTGAAACAACAGCCATAAAATATGACAATAGAACATTTAATGTTTCAAGGCTTATTTCTTGTACAGTTTCACATGGAACTGAATGGGAAAACCTGACCACTTTCACCCTAAGGTGAATGTCATATGGTATAAATGAGTGGGAGGTTACATTTGAACAATACAGAACTGATAAAATGTCACACTTCTCTTTACCATAAACAATCTACATGTTTTCTACACCTTACACACAAACACATACAAACAAATGATGATCATCAAAACTAATTCATATATTACTTACATTTCTTTGGAATGCAAAATTTATTGGTCAGACGTTTGGGCCAACCACCACCATATGGAGCATAGCTGAGCTAAAAGTAATCAAACAAAAAAAAAAAAATAATAACAATGAGATATGAATATTCATCACTAACCCCGGTGAAGCGCTGGACGGATTTTTCCGTCCAGGCAGCGCAGAACGCGTGACGCGAAGGACGGATTTTTCCGTTCGCCAACTGGCGAAGCGTGTGATGCGCAGGAC